>JAKSZU010000022.1:17445767-17615767 GCA_026018925.1 Tupaia tana | reverse complement strand
CCTCTAAAAGAATAAAGAATTTATCTTAAGTTAATTTATTTATTTATTCCCAAAAGAAAGATAGAGACAGAGGCAGAGAGACAGGTCCCCCAAATAGGGGTTTCATGCTATGATCCATCCCTAGTTCCAATCACTTGTGATCATGGTCACATGCCTGGGTCTCTTGTGCAAAAAGAGGTCTTGAGAAGCAAACCTAAATCCTTACCTGTACATACTGTTGCTGTGGTCGACTAAGAGACACTTCAATTTCAAGCTCATCATATGACAATATATAATTATGTACACTGCCTCACAAATATATGGCTTTGGGACACATCATTTTAGATGCAGGAGTGAAAGTCATCAGAAACAATACTCTGCTTGAAATATGTCAAAAAGGGTTAGACTATAAAAGTTCCTCTTATATCATACTTAAATTATTTTTGTTCTAATGTGATTTATAATAGAATACTAGAATACTCTAGAATAATAGAATATTATTACTAGAATATTATTACTAGAATAATGGAATACTCTCTGTCACCATCTGGCCCCCAAAATCAAGAAACTGACATTGGTGCACTTTGAAGATCTTACTCAGATTTCATCAGTTTTGCATGTGCACATGCATGTGGGTGCGTTTGTGTGTGTATAGTTCTATTTCATTTATCACAGGTATATATTCGTGTAACATTCTTCAGTCTTTTCTTGATCTCATACTCAGATTCCAAATTTTTATCAGTAATACCTATTCAATCTCTTGGGAAAAAATAATAATTTTTTTGCATCTACCTTCTGTCCTTTTGATCTCTTATCTGTACTCTATTTTCAACCTGCCCCTTTTCTAAACCATCCTTTCCACTGTAATCACCATGATTCTTCAAGTGATAAAGATAGCTCCTCTTAGACACATTTGATAGTTTCATATAAGCTAGAGTATAATTCCTCTTCTGTTCACATTCTTGAAGTTCTAGTCATCAAACTCCTGGCTACTTCTGCACCTTTGTCTCTGAGGCCTTAATAACTGTCATACATTAGTGTTTACAAATATTCCCTGCTATCTTCTCTAAGATACATAGCAAAAGGGACCAGCAGATGACATAATATTTACATCACTGTACTCCCACATATGGACTGTGGTTTGAGTCCAACACCTGACAGCTTAAAATTCATGCTGGGCATGTGTGTGTGCATGTCCAGAATCCCAAGAGGAGAATGGAGGAGAAGGGATTGCACCATGGCCATCCCCCATGGATTGGGGGGGGGCAATTTCTCACTTTCTGTCTTTGTCTCTCCATTGAGCCCATGTACCCTATAGCAAAATAACTCTTTAAAAAAAGATACATGGTAAAATTTCACTTTTCCATCTTCTTGAATTAAGGTGTGCCTGTAATATTTGTAACAGCAGTTACACATATGATTCTGTGGGCAATGCCTTTGAGAGTCAATGATGGCAATACCATGAGCCCATTTCTTAATGTAGTAACTGGTGATGTTCCAGATGGTGGATATACTGTCAGGTTCAGGAAGGTTGAGCCCTGCAGAACCGAGACTGGCCTTCATCAGCGTCAAGAGACCTTCACTATTTTCAAGTAACCAATATTTTGTGGTTATTTGCACAGCATAATCTTGTACATCCTAACACAACTCTGTCATTCTCTTTACAAGAAATTCCTCACCTTTAAGTATCTGCTTGATAAATGCCTAGTTAAACTTCAAAAACTTGTTCAAATGTGACCACACTTCTCTGGTGTGTCTTTATATTTTACAGCAATTCTTTTTTCTCATATCTGTATCTCATAAAACCATTTATGAGTATGTACATGTATTGAAATATACTGGCACATGCATCATACTATATTATGAATATTTGTTTCTTTGACTATGTCCATTGGTAACTTGTAGCTACTCAAGGACAAATCTACACTGCAGCAGAGAGGGCTAATTTTATCTCCTATTCCTTATCTGATTAAATTGTCTTTCCCTAACAATGTAGAAAGACCTGGGTTGCATAGCTCTTGACTATATTTCTAAACCTTCCTTTAAGCCAGGTATGATTAAGCTTTTAGCAAAGTTTTTTTGTTTGTTTGTTTGGTTGGCTTTGCCATAGGGTGCATACACTCACTGGAGAGAAAGGGGCAGCAAAAGAGAAAGTGAGAAATAATCTACTAGGGGGATGGCCACACCATAGTCCCTTCTTCTTCATTCTCCTCCTGGAATTTTGGGCATATACAACTTATGCCTGGTATGATTTTCAAGCTACCAGGTCTGAGACTCGAACCATGGTCAACCTTGTGGGAGTCTAGCACCTTAACCACCACGCCACCTGCTGGCCATCTTAGCAAGGATTTTTAGAATAAGTGATACTTGTAACATCTCTCTCAGCTACTTTAAAGAAAATTGTCCGCTTATATTTTTTCCATCTCCCTGAGGGTTAGCATGGATTTGGCAGGAAGCCTAGCATCACCATATGTTGAGACATTACAATACTTTAGAGTAAGACCAGGAAACTATGACCCACATACCAAATACAACCCATTCCTGTTTTTGCAATAAAATTTTATTAGGACACAGACATGACCATTCATTTATGTTTTGTCTATGGATATTTTTTGATATAATGGCACAGTTGAACAGCTGCATCAGAGACCTCAGAGACCAGGTGGGGCTCAAAGTCTATCATATTTACTCTCTAGTTCTTTACAGAAAAAAAATTTGGCCAGCCCCTAGCCCAGGGAATGGTGAAGTAACAAGAAAGTATCTGAATATATGGATGATCTCATGGAGCAAAGCTGTCTCTCCATGATAGACAATGTGCCTTCTTCTGTGTTGTTACCAGAGAAAGAAGAGAAGGTACTTTGTCTTCACCAAACTAATATATATAACTAACCTATTTTTAGGTCACACAGGTTCTCTGTAAGTGTATGTTGAACTGAATTTACTGAAAAATTATTTTTCATAAATTTTTATGACAATGATATTATAGACTTATATGACAGTAATATAAGAATGGGTGTTATATGAAAAAGCATGGATGTGTTTTTTATTCATATAGGTAGGCAAACACATTTGAGAAAAAACACTGACTCCTTGGATCATAACTTTTTTTTTTTTTTTGGAGAGGTTCTTGCTATAGGGCGCATGCACTCACCAGAGAGAGACAGAGAGACAGAAAGTGAGAAATCACCCCACAGGGGAGATGGCCACACTGCTATCCCTTCTACTCCATTCTCCTCTTGAGATCTTGGGCACGCATGCACATGTGCCCAGCGTGAGTTTAAGCCGCGGGGTCTGGAACTCAAACCGCGGTCGACTACATGAGAGTCCAGCAACATAGCCATTATGCTAATTGCTGGTCCCATGTAATAATTTAATATAAATTTGCAATAGGAAAGGATGGGTGCAGACCCAAGTTCTACCACTAATAGCTATGTGTTTTGAATGATCACATAGAACATGGGGTTGTTCATCATCTATCTTTCTGCATTATTGTGGGGGATATGTCATGTTATGACATAAGATAAAATACCTAGTAAACAGCAGGGTCTTTTTCAGAAATAATTGGAAACAACATTGTGTTATCGTGTTGGAATTCAAGTCTATCTGCTCTGCCACTAAACAAACTTGGATTAATCAAACATCATAACAAAAGTGATCTAGGGCTGAGTGGTGACTCCCCAGTTTGGGGATCCAATTAGCTTCTATCTTCATTTGCTATCAGCCCCCATTTCTGGGTCTGACAGGGTTACCCTAGTTCCTACCGCCAAGTTTACTTTTCTCAGCAAGTGAGGAAGCAGCAGCCATGTTCTTACCTGTTTAGATCATGATCCAGAAGTCCTACACATACTTTCCCTTTAGGTACTACTGACAGAATGTATTTTTATGACTATGTCTATTTGCAAGTGTCTAGTAAATACAGTGTTTAGTTGGGTAGCCATGCACCAACACCAGCTTGGGAGTTATACTACTAAAAAGGAAGGACAGAATAGACATGGAGGCAATCAACATTTTCTGCTACAAACATTAACTGAGGTAAAAATCTGAATTTTGCATCATTGATGATTTGATATTTCTCCATTATCTTTCTTTCTTGACCACCGAGCCATAAAGTTACATGCACATGTTAAGAACTGTATCACACATGAGATAGGTAAGATGTAAAATCCCCATGAAGATGACCAAAGGCAGGTATACTCACTTCCTAGAGTATATGGCAAGACTGAAATAGAAAAATTAGTTATTGAGTGATACTAAGAGAAATGAGTGAATAGGAAACAACTGAGCAGCTATTAATTTAAGGAATATAGACAGAGAGAAAGAAGGGTTTGAGAGTATAGGTTTGAAATGTACACTTCTTAAAATTAGAGGCCAGAGTGTAGGGCTCTGAAGAAGGTAAGGTGAATCCAAAAAGAATTACTTGAGCTATGGTAATACAGTGGTCTTTAATAAACAGAAAAAATACAATTAGAAATTTAGACAGACATTTTGGAAAAAAATATATATTTCCTGTTCTTATAAACAATTAAGCTTTCATTGGTGGCCACAGAACTTACATGGGCAAAGGAATTATTGTTTCATTGGTGGCCACAGAACTAACCTGGGTTGAGGTTACCTGTGACTGCCGGCCCTTAGGGCCAGGACCCGTGACTCATCAACCTCCACTGGCCTTTGGACTTCAGGTTTGTGTCTTGGGACTTTAAGATAAACTTGCACCCCTCCCTACCCCATCTGGAGACTGGTTCAAGCTAGTGGTCTTGCCAGATGCCAGACTGCCTGTGGTCGCAGGCCCTAACGGTCAGCCGGGACCCCTGACTCATGCCCCCACCCACTTGCCTTTGGTCTCTCGGGCCTTCAGTGTTTTGCATAGCATGAGGCATGCGATCTTTTCTTTGCACCTGAGGTGAAGCTCAGCAGTTCAGTTGGAGGCGCACCTGTTCTTTAGAAACAGGGAGGACATAGGTCACCCAGGACCAGTGACAACAGTACAGGGTACTAGTGAGCAACAGGGAGGCAGAGCAGAAGAGAGATAACCAATTTTCTATTCCTGCACACCTTTGAACACTCAGAGATACCCTGAATAATTTAGGAAGGAACATACAGAATACCAGAAGACGAGGAACCATCGATGAGACACAGAAATCTGAGCAACCAACAAAATGTCTCTCCCCCAAGGGAAAACATCAATTCTACATCACCCACAGACAACACAATGGAAGTGGTGGACGTGTCTGATAAGCAATTCAGAATTTTTGTAGTGACCAAAGTAATTGAGATGCAAGAGGTAAGAGACAACAAGCTCCAGGAGATAAAAAAGTCCTTTTATAATTTGAAAGAAAAAATAGACACCATAAAAAATAATCAAATGGAATTATTAGGGATTAAAAATACAAAAAGTGGTAAATGTTGGAGGGGATTTAGTGAAAGGGGAACTCTCCTACACTGTTGGTGGGAATGTAAACTGGCTCAGCCACTGTGGAAAACAATATGGAGGTTCCTAAAAGATCTACAAATAGAACTACCATTAGATCCAGCAATCCCACTTCTGGGTACCTACCCAAAGGACAAGAGAATGCTGTCAGAAAAGCGCTTGCACATCAATTTTTATTGCAGCATTATTCATGATTGCTAAGACTAGGAACTAACCTAGATGTCCACAAACAGATGAATGCATGGAAAAAGTGTGGCACATACACTCTATGGAATACTACTCAGCCATAAAAACCAACAAGACCCTGGCATTCGATAGAAAGTGGTCAAATATGGAGGATCTATTGCTGAGTGAAGCAAGCCAGAATATGAAAGATAGATATTGTATGTATCCACTTAATATATACCAACTATCTGCACTTTATGGTAGAGATTGAAATATTGGCGGGCATAAAAACAGTGAAAATAGTTATGGATGCTACAGTGTGAAATGGGGCATGGGGAGAAGGAAAGAGTCTAGAGAAGGTTACCAAGAAAACAAATAGAGAGGCATGACATTAGTGGGACATAGAAATGGTTTATTATTTGTTGATGATAGCATGTAAAATATTCTCAAGCGGTCTGGTCTGAGAAATATTTCATTTTGGGTAAATTCTTTATACAAGCCAAATGATGTATAATGACTGAATGTTAAAAAATGAGAATAAATAATAATAATAATCTGAAAAAAATGATGAAAAGTTATTTGATGATGATGTGGATAGCAATGTCTTTTTCTTGACTGATATGAATGGTAACTGATGGAAAAAAGAAATCTAATACACTATAAAGATATATGTGATTCAATGCAATTTAAAAAGATTATGATAATAAATAAAATTTAAAAAATAACTGGTAAGGGTGAAAGAATAAAATAATTTTAGTAGAGTGGTATGATAAGTACTAAACCAGAAATACTTACAAGAGATTGTTAAATGATGCCCTGACTAGTGTTCAGAGAACACCAATCAAATATGTCCCAATCCCTGTACTATTCACTGACTATTTAAATGCTGCTATTTAAAAAATTCCTAACATTCTCCAAAACACAGAGGTCAGGTTTCTGTCACAAAAGTTCTTACTATTATCTTTAAATAAAAATCAATCAATGTGCTGAATACAAATAATGTGATCTGCTGTATAGAGTGACCGAGGTATAGCTGTAGCATTTGAGATGCTTACAAAATAGGGCAGGAGCTGGAGAAAGGCACCTACACAGGTGACTACACTGCAGTCTATAATGATGCTACACTGACATGCAGCAAAAAGCACAGCACATTGGACTGAGAGTTCATTCCAGTTGAGAGTAGATTTCATGAGAAAGGTAGCATTTTGAAAATCTCTTGGGGAAAGCAGAGATTTTTTTTTATCTTTTTTTTTTCCTATAAGCAAAAGAGAGAGCAAAGAACAACCTCAGCAGGGTCTTGATGCTGCAATGCGCACTCAGCTTCAGCCAGTCCTGGATAATGGCCAAAGTGTTCAGGAAGGTCTTTGGATGTGAAACCAGAACATTTCAATGCGTGTCAACCTCACAGGGCATTGTGTTAGCTCTGCACCACAATACTGTCTCAAGGAAGAGTTGATGTAATGATAAGAATGACTGAATTCTTAATATCAATAATTGAATCACAATGAATAAGAATGGTAAGAATTATTATTAACGAAATGAAAGGCAAAAATATGTGATGTGATCTTAACTCTCTATTTCAAAGAAAAAAGGAAAAGAAATATACAAAATATTTGGGAAACAGATAATATTTGTTGAGCTCCATGCAATAGCAACAGTCTGTTATATGTCTATTCTGTCAACAAATCCTGTCAATTATGCCCCCAAACTGTTCCATTTCTGCTCCCTTTTCCATTTCCTCTTTCAGCACATTATGCAAAGCATTTCAGATGTCACTGTTTTTTTGTTTGTTTGTTTTGTTTTTTTCTTTAATCCAGCAACTGCCATGCCCTCCTTTGACTACTACTCTGACCCCTCCAGCCTATTCTCTATATAAGCCACACTTTTTTCTTAAAGAATTATTTTATTTAAATTGATTTATTTATTTTTAAAACTTGACCAGAGAGGAACAGAGTGAGTAAGTGAGAGAGAGAGAGAGAAAGAGAGAGAGCGCAAGCTGACAGGTCTGGGACTTGAAGTGCGGTCAGCCATGTGGGAGTCCAGCCACCTTAACCACCATACCACCTGCCGGCCTCATGCCAGACTTCTTTTAAAATACAAACTCCATTCAAACTCTTCTTGGCTTAAAGCCTTTCAACAGTTTCTTATGCGAATAGAAGAAAAATCTCAAATTTTAAACTCAACCTCTGCGGCTTCTAAGATTTGTGTCTATTCCAGTCAAAACTACCAGCATCTCACCTCTCCTCACAACACTCCCTCCACTCTGGCTTCTTTCACTTTCTGCTTTAGAAGCCCTGAGCATGTGGTTTGCCTCTTTAGAAACAATTTCATTGGTAAAAGTCTCAATCACCCTTTAGGGTCTCATCTTAGATGTAACTTACTCCAAAATTGTCCCCTTCAATCTTAGTTGGGTTTCTTTGTTAATCCCTATCACTATATCTTTGTCCTTTTGTAGGATGTACCCTAGTTTAAAACATGCATGATTATTGTCTAGCATTTGTCTCCATTAATGGCTATTAAACTCCATGAGGGTAGTGGCCATGCTGTTCTTATTAAAACCCTTAGTATTAAGTGACTGGCACTTGGAAGATATGCATTGATAAATGAATAAATGCATGAGTGGATGAGCAAATGATCAAAGACTTTTATCAAATAGCCAAGAAAACATTTTAAAAGTTTCCCGATGTTTTATCTTCACAATGTTAATTGAAACAATCACATCTATATTGTAGATTTTCTTTGGGTAAAAGTAAATAAAACTCAGGTTAAAAAAAAATGTGGATTTTAAAAATTGCTCTACTGGCAAAAAAAATATTATAATTACAAATAACACTAAAGGCACATACTTTAAGCACTGTGTAAACAAGTTATACATTAGCTAATTTATACTTTAGAAGATGGTGACTATGACTGGCTGATTTTATAGAAAAAGTCATGAAGTGATTTCCTCCATTTCTCAGCTCTCAGGGGGCAGAGCTCAGAACAGAAAGAGTGAATCAAAACAGTTACATCACACTGCTTCTTAGATAGTTTCAGTGTCTATTAACATAATGTGACAGTAAATTGATAGTCGTTTTTCTGAATTTTTTATTCCTATTGGCTTAAGTAATATTTCCTTTACAAAGACCTAATTAACAGTATTACAGACTCTGAATACAGTAAGAGATAAAGCCCATAAAATATGACTTAATATGTGATATGTATCATCTATATTGTGAATTCTCTGAGACCACTAAGCATCCCATTGTTTTCTTTCTTTTTTTCTTTTCTTTTGCTTTTTTTAAAGAATTATCCATCTAATTTTATTCATGATCATTATTCTTCAATTTGACCAGAACTGGGGACAGAGAGAGAAAGCAAGTTGCCAAATCTAGGACTTGAACCATAGTCGACCATGTGGGACTCCAGTGCCCCAAACACCATGCCAGCCAGTTCCTATTGTTTTACTTTTATAAAAGCTCTGTTAGTGAATTTTTAGTTTTTGAAAGTACTAATGTTACTTGTACAATTGTATCCTGTACAACGGGGTTGGTGACACAAAACCATGATACTACTTTAGAGGGGAAAATGTCTGCGAATAGATTAGTAAGTGTATCAGATGGATTCTGGTGCAAATGAAGCTACTTAAAATAGAGTCAGCTTTTTAGTTAAGGGTATTTTGGCAAGACACAATTTTATTTTTAATACAGTATCCTGGAATAACTTTTACTTTCTAAACTATGTTCTTTTGCCAAATATATGCAAACCTAGAATTTTACAGATAGAAATAACCTCTACTAAATCATACTTTTAACATTTATTTGGAACACTTTTCATAAAAGGAAGAAGGCAAACTCTATATTCAATTTGTATTAAGGTAATCCTAATCAATATTGCTTAGATTTCTAAGTAAAATTCATTTTCATTAAATGCACCAATTTGTCTCTTTCAAATGATATAATTTATATCCTATTATAAGTGACATAGTAATAATAAATTATAATTTTTTCTTTTTTCCGTTAACTAATTATGCTTTTTAAAAAATGTGTATTAGAAGAAGGGTATATTAGAGGTACAGGTAGAAAAATAGAGGAAAACATATAAAAGTTCATGAAAATGCATATCAGAAGCAAGTTTTTAGGTGTATGTACACACACATATACACATATTTCTCTGAATGCAGCTATGTATAGATATTTTTAAATTAACATCTTACATACTTCAATGACTATTCATTGAAAACCATATTGCCTAAGAGTTAGGATCATGAACTCTAAATGAAGATTGTCTACATTTCAATTCTGGCTCTGCTGCCTATTAGCTGAGATTCTGTGGCTTTGTACATTCATTTATTTTTTTTAAAAGAAATTTTTTGAGAGGTTTTTGCTATAGGGCGCGTGCGCTCGCCAGACAGACAGAGACGGAGAGATAGAAAGCGAGAAATCACCCCCCAACGGGGATGGCCATGCCGCAATCCCTTCTCCTCCATTCTCCTCTCGGGATCTTGGGCACGCATGCATATGCACCCAGCGTGAGTTTAAGCCACTGGGTCCGGGACGCGAACCGTGGTCAACTATGTGGGAGTCCAGTGACATAGCCATTACGCTAACTGCTGGTCCCTGTACATTCATTTATAAATTGGGAATTAAATATTACATATCTCATACTTTTTATAAAGAATAAATGTGAAAAAATGAATAAACTTTAGCAGAGTGCAGAATCCAAGTGCTTGTTCAAAATATGTTACTCATTGCAATGTAATTATAAAATAGTTTAAGCTTACATAATAGCACTTCAGAAATAATTTGGATGATGGGACCAGCAGATGGCATAATGGTTACATCTCTGGACTCCCATGTAGTCAACTGATGTGCAAGTCCTGGACCTGGTGACTTAAAACTCATGCCTGGTGTGTATGTATGTGTGCTCAAAATTCTGAGAGAAGAATGGAGGAGAAGGGATTGCTGTGTGACTGTCCACGCTAGGGGGCTATTTCTCATTTTCTGTGTCTCTCTCTCTCTCTGCCTCTCTGGCGAGTGCATGCACTCCATAGGAAAAATCTCTCCCCAAAAAAGAATGAATTTTGATGAAAAGTAAAACGATTTTCCACTGTTATTTTATAGCATCTGAAAAACATTGATGTACTCATGAAGGGACTTTCTGATAGGTACTAAAATGTCCACTTAAAGTAGTGATACTTGCCATTTCTATCATCTCTCTCACAGTGGTAAATAACATTCAACACTCAATGACTCCAGCTAACTCATCTTAATCCATCACTCTTAGCACTCATGGTTAAAAAGTAAAAAACTATTCTAAGAAAACAAAACTGGTGATGAAGACTGATATTTTAAACTTTTAAGTAGAAAAGATTTAAATAAAAATACGTGTCAGTAAGCAGTTCAGAGTCTGAAATTGGGTTTTACCAACTGGCACCCTTGAGCTGAGATTTTGGCATATGGAATTTTCATTTGAGCAACTAACTGTATCTAATTGTGTAATTTGCATTTCTTAACTAACGCATTAAAAAAAACTAGAGTAAATAAAAATGTTTTAATTCTTGAAGTGTAAGATGAAGCTAACTCTTGTAGGGACTGTCTTCCAAGACTCTTCTTGGCTTAGAACATATTTATGAAATTGTATAAGGATATAAAATATTGGAATAAATTATCAATAGACCATCTAAGAGAAATTCACATGTTTGTATCAATGAATATTTGTATACATTCTAGGCAATAATACTTAGGATGTTCAATTCTTAAATCTACCTCCCTAAATTATCTTTTACTACTTGATTCAATTGTTTAACATTGAAAGAAATATTAATAGGGTCATAAAGCAATGTTAGAAAGTTTCTTAATTTTTGCTACTCACTTGAATTAAGCAAACACAATATTTACATCTGACGGACAGAATTCTGTTATTTTGACCATCATTCTTAAGGCTGAATGGAAAGTACATTTGAAAACCACCTTCTGGAAACCAGTAGATGGCATAATGGTTATACTGCTGGACTCTCATGTAGTCAACCGCAGTTCGACTCCTGGACCTGGCAATTTAAGACATGCTGAGCACATATGAGTGCATGCCCAAAATACTGAGAGGAGAATAGAGGAGAAGGGATTGTGGTGTGGCCATCCCCCCAGGGGGGTGATTTCTCACTTTCTGTTTCTCTGTCTCTCCAGGGAGTACACATGCCCAAACCAACAATTTCTCTTTAAAAAAAAAAGAAAACGACTTTCTGATGAATGGATAAACAAAATATAGTATGAGTTACTTAGAAATATTCATGGAAAAATGGAATAAAATGTGAGTTTATTTTGTACAGATAAATTTTAAAATCCATGCCTAGTTATTTCATAATATACATTTTCCATGAACATGCTGAAAACCCTTGCATTAATACAATGGAATGAAATTCTATGACTCTATAACCTAGATACATCTTGAAATATTATAAGTGCAATAAGCCACACACACGAGGACAAATACTGTATGATTCCACTTATATAAGTCTCTTAGTTTAGACTTCTACAACAAAAATATCGTAGACAAGGGAGCTTAAACAATATGTATTTCTCACAGTTTTGGAGGCTAGGAAATCTAAGAGGAAAGGTTTTAATAGTTCCTATATCTGATGAGGGCTACTTCCTGGTATGTAGACAGCAACTATCTCACTGTATGCTCCATGGCAGAGAGAGAGAGAGAGAAAGAGAGAGAGAGAGACATGCACACTCTTTTTTGGGGGTAAAGAGATTTTTTCCATAGGGCACATGTGCTTGTTAGAGAGACAGAGACAAATGAGACAGAAAGTGAGAAATCAATCCCACTCCCTGAGAGGGAGCATGGACATGCCACAATAACCTCTCCTCCATTCTTGTCCTGGGATTTTGGGCAGGCACACACACACACACACACACACACACACACACACACATGCCTGGTGTAAGTTTCAAGCCATCAGGTCCAAGGACTCAAACAGCTATCTGCCACATCAGAGCCCAAAGCCTTAACCACTGTGCCACTTGCTGGCCCCAACATGCACACTCTTATGTCTCATCTTCCAAGGACACTAATCCCATTCATGAAAGCTACACCCTCATGACCTAATCTCCTCCTGCAGGCTTCACCTCTTAATACCATGACATTGATGATTAGGATTTCAACACAAGACTGGGTGAGAGGACATGAACATCCATTGCATAACAATGAGTTATCTAGAACAGATACATTCATAAATACAGAAAACAAGATAGAAGTACCAAGGTCTGGAGGGGGAAAATAGAGAGTTTTTATTTAAGGAGTATAGATATTGTTTAACAAGTTATTGTTAAGAAGTATAGTAAGTCTATCTGGTATAATAACATTCTGGAAATAGGTACTTGTGATGGCTACACAAATGCACCAATTGTACACCTAAAGATGTTTAAAATAGCCAATTTTATATTACATATACTTTACCACAATTAAAAATGTATTTGGAGTATTCCTTTTATTAATTTTATTTGATTAATTTACTTAAAATACTTTTTAAAAACTGAATGTAGAATCTTGATTATAGGAAAACAATCCAGATAATAATAATTTTAAAAATATGGTAATTTGTTACCTAGAATTTTTTTAAGAGACAGTTTTGAGAGAATGTCAATTAAATTTTCTTTCTTTTCATAATATCTAAGGTTGTACATTTTAAACATGGAATAAAGAAGATAGAGCCATAGCAAGAAAGGCACACAAAGATTCTACAGGTGAAACTACCTTGTGCAAAACTAATGCTAGGAGATGAGGGATTTCAATATGAAAATTTCTCCAATGACTCGTCTCACAATTTAGACACATAAAGTATAAGAAGAAAATCTTAAATAAGCATTCCATACAAGAGTAAAGATAACACGGTCAAGCCATGGAATGTGATCTAACATAAAAATCAATTTTGAAAATGAAATAAAATAATGCATATTGGTATATTTTCTAATTTTCTTCAGTTGTTTTGTTTTGTTTTGTTTGCCATAGGGCATGTGTGCTTGGCCAAGAAAGAGAGACAGACAGTGAGAGGGAAAGTAAAAAATCTGCTCCCGGGGGGATGACCACACTCCAATCCGTTTTTTTTTCCATTCTCCTAAGATCTTGGGCACACACATACACATGTGCCCAGCATGATTTTCAAGCTGTCAGATCTGGGACTTAAACTGCGATCAGTCATGTAAGTGTCCAGTGCCACAATCACCAAACCACCAAGTGTTCCCAGGGTATTTTCTAATTTTAAAGATTTACCTGTGTTCTTCTCATAAGTATTACCTTACCTAATAGTAAAATCAAAGTGATTTAATGTATAAACCATAAACTTTAGTCACATGATAAAGATTCTGAAGAGCATTCTGTTTAAACCATTTTTCCTAATACTGGTAAAGGAACATCAATTGTGTCATTTTCAAAATGAAAGAAATCAAAATGGAGAGTGTAGCTAATTTAATAATCTCCACTTAAAATAGTTCTATCAAGATCAAGAATATGGTCACTGTTTTCTGGTGGTTTTTAATTAAAAAAAATTTTTTTTGAGAGGTCTTTGCTATAGGGCACATGTGCTTGCTAGAAAGACAGAGAGACAGAAAGCAAGAAATCACCCCCCAGGGGAGATGGCCATGCTGCAATCCCTTCTCCATTTTCTTTTCGGGACCTATGGCACGCACGTACACATGCCCGGCGTGAGCTTAAGCCACCAGGTCTGGGACTCGAACAGTGGTCGACTACATGGGAGTCCAGTGACACAGCCATTATACTAACTGCTGGTCCCAGTGATTTTGAATGTTAAGTTTCTTTCTATGATGAAAATCTTAGCTTATTTCTGAATATCAAAGCACCCCTTGCTTAGGCCAAAATCGATGAAAAATGTTTTTCCGTATAAGATACAATGAACGAAAACAAAGTAAGACATTCAATCACACAATGATAAAAAAAATAAAAATATCCTCCCACATTATTTGTACAGTAGTCTTGATCCTCTTTGCAATCAATTGAACTCGCCCCATCTTAACACAAAGACTCTACATTTTAAAAATTGTATCATTAGAATATGTAAACAATGTCTCACTATAACTGCTGTTTCCAACAGCTAACTGTTCTTAAGCAGCATCATTTTCAGTTTTTAGGAGATCAACCAAAAGTGCAACTGAAACTTGCATTGGGTCATTTTGTGAACATAGAGATATTTTATTTTGACTTTCGTACCTTTCTGCTTTTTGGATTAAAGAAAAATACAAATCAATCATTTTTTTGCTGGACCAACAGCTTTGGGTGAGATCAATATTTATCAGGGATTGATTAAAACACTTTGATAAAAATAAACTTTGTTCTACACTAGCTCTTGACTTTCAAAGACAATGAAATTACAAATAAATAAATAAAGGAATTGTAACATTTTGGCATGTCTTACATTTTTACAGTGAATGGATAGTCTTAGAATACACAATAACATGTTTTAAATTCCCCAACTAGGATTGTACCAAATACATGCATTCTCAGCACTAAGCCAATTGAGTTATTCCCTTATATTTGCTCTTAGATGTGATGGGTCAGATCCAATTTACAATCAAAATAGTATTGTGACCTAACATCTAAAAGTCTGGTACTGAAAATTTGACTTATTGAATACAAACATTTAAAAAAACATACTGTGGGCCTGGCCCCCATGCCACCGGGACATCTGCTCCAAACGGCTTTGCTGCACAGTGAGCCATCTGCAACTTGGAGAAGTGCTGCAGAACATGGGTCATCCCTTCCCCCACACACCTTGGAATCTCAGGTGTGTTCACTGGGACTTGGAGAAACTCCTCTTTGCCTTGTCCCATGCCATTGGGATAGCCCCTCAGTGATGGCACTGGCTGCACTGAGCATCAGAGACACTGTGCTGTGGAGGGTCTGTGTTTCATCCCCTACCACACTCCTGAATTCTCACTTCAGCATTTCTTGAAGCATGTGGTATGCATTGGAGGCTGTGCACCCCCTTCTCTCTTCCTCAACTGAAGCTCAACAGCTCAGTCCCAGGTGCATCTGTTTTCTAGAAACAGGGAAGACTTTGAATTATCCAAGTCCAGAGACAATAGTGTAGGTTGCTGGGTGAACATCAGGGAGGTAAAGCAACAGAAAGATTGCCAATCACCTCCTCCTGCTTGCCTATGAATACTCAGAATTAACTTGAAGGATATAGGAAGACATGTGTAATTCATCTTATGAATAAAAACCATCACAGAGGCACCAGAAATATGAGAAATAAAGAAAATATCTCTCCCCCAAGAGAAAATACCAATTACTCATCATCCATAGACAATACTATGGGACTTGTGGAATGTCAGATAAATAATTCGCAATATTTAATGTGACAAAACTAAATGAGATGCAAGAGAAAAGAGACAATGAACTCCAGGAGATGAGGAAGTCCTTTCATGATTTGACAGAAATAAAAGCCACCATAAAAATGAATCAAACAGAATGGTTAGAGATGAAGACTGTAATACAGGAAATCAAAACCTTCCTCAAAGTATTAAAAGCAGATTAGATGATGCAGAAGATCAAACCTTGAGTGTAGAAGATAAAAACTCTGACCTACAAAAAAAATAATCAAAAAGACTGTGAAAATAACCAAGAAGAATGAGGACAATATACAAGAAATACTAGATACCATTAAGCACCAAACATCAAGATAATTGGTATTGCAAAAGGTGAAAAGACTAATTAGGGCATTGATAATCTATTCCATGAAGTCTTGGAAGAGAGCTTAAACCTTGGGAGGCATTCAAAAATTCAGGCCCAAGAAATATAAAGGACCCCAAATAATATCACCCCAAGATCTTCTCTATAGCACACCATAGCCAGATTGGCCAAAACCACAGACAAAGACAAGATACTATAATAGGCAAGACAGAAATGTCAAGTTACTTACAAAGGTTATCCCATCAGGTTAACATTGGACCTCTCATTGCAAACAACACAGGCAAGGAAAGAATGGGGAAATAAATTCCAAGTATTAAAAGGAAAAACAATTTCAACCAATATTACTATGCCCGTTAAGATTATCCTTCATATGGGAAGAAAGGATAAAAACATTCTCAAGTAAACAAAGCTGAAAAAATTTACCAACTCCGGGTCAGCTCTACAAGAAGTTCTAAAGAGAGTGCTATATCAGAAAAACTGAAGTCAGACAGACAGAAATCAAAGAACAAAAAACATCCAAGAAAATAGCTAACTTAATGATAGTAACAAGTTAAAAAATATTGATGATAATGTCTTCAATCAAAAGAAAAAGACTGGCAGAATGGATAAAAAACAAAAACCCTCTATCTGTTACCTACAAGAACCTTGTCTCATGGACAAAGATATACACAGACTAAAAGTGAAGGGCTGGAAAAAGATATTCCATGCTAATGGAAATCAGAAAAGAGTTGGAGTTGTGAAACTGATTTCAGACAAAATAGGCTTTAAAACAAAAACTGTAAGAAGAGACAAAAAAGGGCATTATTTAGTAGTAAAAGGGCTAATTCATCAAGACATAAGGCTTATATATCTATGCACCCAACTCAGGAGAACCCAAATACATGAAGGAAAGACTGCTAGGTCTAAAAGGAGAGATAGGTTGCAGCACTATAAACATTGGGGTCTCAACACCCCATTATCTCCTTCAGACAGATCTTCTAGACAAAGAAGAAGCAAAGAGATACAGGATCTAAATGATACCATAAATCAAATGGACTTGACACATATGAATAGAACTTTTCACCCTAAAACCACAAAATACACATCTTTTTTTCTCACCCTCACATGGAACCTTTTCAAATAGTGATCACACAATAGGGCACAAATCAAGCCTTTACAGATTCAAAGACATAGAAACTATAACCAGCATCTTCTCTGAAAATAATGGAATTAAATATGATATTAATTTCAGGAAAAATACTTGAAAATACACGAATGCATGAAAACTAAACAACCTACTTCTGAATGAATTCTCAAATACCAAAGAAATTAAGACTGAAATAAAAATTTCTGGAAACAAATGATAATGAGTACACAAGTTTTCCTAATCCATGGGACACTGAAAAAGCAGTCCTAAGAAGGAAATTCATAGCAGTTAGTGTGCATAAAAAAGATGGAAAGGTGGCAAACAGGCAACTTAACATCATGCCTTAGGAAATTGGAAAAAGAACAACAACAACAAAATGATAGGAGAAAAGAAAAAAATAAAGATTTGAACAGAAATAAAATAAAATAGAAGATAATCAAATTGTACAGAAAATAAATGAAAGCAAAAGCTGGTTCTTGAAAAAGATTAACAAGATTGACATACCATTAGCTAGACAGATTAAGATGAATAGGAAAGAATCAGATTAATCAAAATTTCAATGAAGCAGGTAATATTACAACAGACACAATAGAAATACAAAACATCATCAAAGAGTACTATGAAAGACTAAATGCCAACAAACAATAGAACCTGGATGAGATGGACAAGTTCCTGGGCACATATAACCTACCAAGATTGAGTCAGGAGGACATAGAAAGCCTGAATAGACCCATAAAAAGCAATGGGATTGAATCAGTAATTAATAACCTCCCAACAAGAAAAAAATCTAGGTCCTGATGGCTTCCCTTCTGAATTCTACAAAACTTTTAAAGAAGAGTTAACCCCCACACCACTCATACTATTTCTAAAGATCCAAAAGGAAGGAATCCTCCCAAATTCATTTTATAAAGTCTCCATCATACTCATCCCCCAAACAGATAAAGAAATCACAAAAAAGGAAAACTGTAGACCAATGTCTCAGATGAATATAGATGCAAAAATTCTCAACAAGATACTAGCAAATCGTATCTAACAACATATAAACAAAATTATTCATCATGACTAGGTAGGCTTTATTCCAGGAGTGCAAGAGTGGTTTGACATAAACATAATGTAATACACCATAATAACAGGAAGAATGATAAAAACCATATGATCATTTCAACTGATGAAGAAAAAGCATTTGATAAAATTCAACATCCCTTCATGATTAAGACTGTCAGCAAATTAACATAGAAGTTATTTCTCAACACAATAAAAGCATATAAGAAAAATCTATAGCTAAAATTATACTGATACTAGACATGAGTGCCCACTTTCTCTACTCCTTTTTTCAGTATAGTGCTTGATAGCCAATGTAATCAGAAAAGAGAATAATATAAAAGGCATACAAAAAAGGAAAGAAGAGTTGATAATATCTCTACTTGCAGATAACAAGATGGTATACTTAGAAGACCCAAAGGTTTCCATAAAAAACTTCTTGAAGTAACAAATGAATACAGTAAACTAGAAGGATACAAAAATCAACATCCAAAAATTGATAGCATTTTAACAAGCTGAATGATGCAGAACTGAATAAAATAATCCCTTTTCCCATAGCCACAAAATGTATAAGATACCTAGAGATAAACCTAACCAAGGAAATCAAAGACCTTCACAAAGTAAACTATGAAAATCTTTAAAAAGACATTGAAAATGAAACAAAGAAGTGGAAGAACATACCACATTCTTGGATTGGAAGGATTAATATAATCAAAATGTCAATTTTACACAAGTTAATCTACATATTTAATGCAATTCCATTTAAATTACCAGAGACATTCTTCACAGATCTAGAAAAGAGAATCATAGAATTTGTCTGGAATCATAAAAGACTCAGTATTGCCAAAGCAATCTTGCACAAGAGTGGAGTGGGCAGCATCTCACTTCTGGACCCCAAATTATATTATGAATTTTAGTAATCAAAACAGCATGGTATTGGCACAAAAGCAGACATGTGAACCAATGGAAAGGAATAGAGACCCCAGAAATAAACCCCAAAGCTTACATCAACTGATTTTTTTTTTTTTTTGAAGAGGTTTTTGCTATAAGGTGCGTGCGCTCGCCAGACAGGGAGAGACAGAGAGACAGAAAGCGAGAAATCAGCCCCCAGGGGGGACTGATTGCAGCCCCCATGCTGCAATCCCTTCTCCTCCATTCTCCTCCCGGGATCTTGGGTAGCACGCACACGCGCCCGGCGTGAGTTTTAAGCCACTGGGTCCGGGATGCGAACTGCGGTCGACTACGTGGGAGTCCAGCGACATAGCCATTACGCTAACTGCTGGTCCCACATCAACTGATTTTTGACAAAGGGTACCTGTCAATCCAGTGGGAAAAGGAAAAGCTCTTTAGCAAATGGTGTTGGGGAATCTGGTTATCCACTTGCAGAAAGATGAAATTGAACCCCCGTCTTTCACCATTTACAAAAATCAACTCAAAATGGATCAAAGATCTAAACCTAAGACTTCTAACTATAAAACTACTGGTGGAAAACACCAGGGAAACTTCGGGAGACATTGGGGCAGGCCAAGACTTTTTAAATAAGACCCCCCTGAAGCACAGGCAATAATACCAATAATAGTCAAGTGGGATTACATCAGACTAAGAAGTTTCTGCACAGCAAAAGACACAGTAATTTGTGTGAATCAACAACCCTTGGAATGGGAGAATATTTTTGTAACTATGCCTCAGATAAGAGACTGATAACCAGAATACACAGGGAACTTAAAACTGAACAAGGAACCCCTAACGTATTTTCTAAGGTTCTTAAAATATAAGGTCCATTTACATTGTAATGGCCCAAAGTAAGAAGTAAGTCTTCAGACTTTTGGTTATGATAATGACCAACATAGACCATAAATGAGGGCCATTTGACCTCTAAAACTCTCACTTAAAAAAAAGATAAGGTTTTCATTTGTAAAATGTTTTATAGGCTAAAAACTACTAGTTATGAGATCAAATACTCCAGGCTAAATGACTCCAGACACCTAAAGAAAAATTTGATTATCTAAGGCCTCACCAATCAAGAATGCCCACGAGGTGATCACGCCCTCTTAAGCCAATCACTAAACTAATCACACACCTGGGACATCTGCCCCTAATTTTGTCTTTAAGAGCACACGTGGAAAACATTTTGGGGAGACCGGGTCTTTTTAGCATGAACTGACCACTCTCCTTGCTTTGCTCTTTACAATAAAGCTGTACTCTACTTCATCACACTATACACCTATGGTTTGGTTTTATAGCGCCTGGGCGAGCAAACCTAATTTAAGTTCGGTAACAACTCAAATGGCTTACCTGAAAAAAAAAATGATTAACTCAATTATAAGATGAGAATATGAGCTGAACTAAAACCTCTCTAAGGAAGACATACAAACAGCCAAAAAGCACATAATAAAATGCTCAGCATCCCTCATCATAAGGGAGATGCAGATTAAAACCACAATGAGATACCACCTAGCCCATGTCAGAATGGTGAAGTTAAAAATACAAAAAAATGAGGCCAGCAGGTGGCATGGTGGTTAAGGATGCTGGACTTCCACATGGCCAACTGCAGTTCCAGTCCTGGACCTGGCGGCTTGCTTTCTCACTTTCCTTCTCTCTCCCATACTCTGTCCCTCTATGGTCAAATCGAAAGGAAGGAAGGAAGGAAGGAAGGAAGGAAGGAAGGAAGGAAGGAAGGAAGGAAGGAGAGAGAGAGAGAGAGAGAGAGAGAGAGAGAGAGAGAGAGAGAGAGAAAGAAAGAAAAAAAAAGTTAGTTAAATAAAATAATTTTAAAAAATGATAAGTGTTGGTAGGGTTGTGGTGAGAGGTGAACTCTCCTACACTATCGGTGGGAATGTAAATTGATCCTGTAACTGTGAAAAACAATGTGGAGGTTCCTCCAATGACCTACAGATAGAACTACCATATGATTCAGCAGTTTCATTCCTGGGTATCTACCCAAAGGTCAGGAGAATACTCAGTCAGAAAAGTGCTTGCACAGCTATACTTATTGCAGCATTATTCACGGTTACTAAGACATGGAACCAACCCTATACCCAGGAACGGAAAAATGGATCGAAAAAATGTTGCACATATATTCTATGGAATACTATTTAACCATAAAAAACCAAGACCCTGGATTTGATAGAAAGTGGATGAATATGGAAGATTTATTGCTGAGTGAAGCAAGTCAGGCTATGAAAGAGACATTGTATGTTTCCAGTTAACGTATACTGACTGTCCACTCTCTATGGAAGAGAGTGGAAAATTGGAGGGCATAAAAGCATTGAAATAGTTGTGGACACTAGACAGTGTAGAGGAAGGTGGGGAAGGAAATTAGGGACAAAAATGGAGATGTAAGATATTTGTGAGACACAGAAATGTTTTATTACCTGTTGATGATAATATGTATTGTATTCTCAACTGGACTGGTTTGAGGTGTATTTCATGTTGGGTATATTCTCTCTACAAGCTAAATGATGTACAGTGATCAAATGTATAAAATAATAATAATAATAATGAAGATATACTGTGGTGTGGTGGTTAACGTGGCTGGATCCCACATGACCAACTACATGGTTCAACCCAGCAACTTGAAAAACTCACTGAGTGCATGTCCAAGTATGCTCAAAATCCTGAGATAAAAATAGAAGAGAAAGGACTATGGTATGACCATTCCCCCTGAAGGGGTACTTTCTCACTTTCCCTCTTTCTGTCTCTCTCTGATGAACACATGCTCCCTATAGCAAAATAAACAAAACAAACAAAAAGATAAACCATATTGTATCCCACAAAGATGTACAATGATTATACATAAATCAGAAATTACAATAACTAAAAAAAAAAAAAAAAACTTGACCTATAGGTTCATTCAAAAACATTACTTTTAGGATCCCATTATTTATCTTTTAAGTCAAAACAACGCCTTCAATGCTAAGATATTCACATATTAGAGACTTAATGTAACTCCCTTCCCTGATTGACAACAAAAGTTTCACTATTTGGGATTTAAATATCTATTTTATTGATATGATAAAGCATTAGCATCTAGAAATCCTAGGCTGATAGTTCACTCATATACCATTTCAAAATCCTCTGAGTGTTCCACTGGAAAAGTGGATGCCTAATTAGGTAAAATTAATGAAGCCCTAATTGTTATGGCATAAACTGGTCTGCTTAACTTTGCCAACTTGAGGACAATTAGGCATCATTACCCACTGACTCGCTGAGCTATAAAATATAATTTAGCATTTTATTATCAACAACCTTTAGGTATCCAAGAAAAAATTGTCATAACTTATGACAACAATGTCTTCTAGAAAAGCTAACGAGTAAACAAATAAGAATTCAAATGATTTCTCAACTAAATAAAGCAATATTCCAAATATGAATTCTAAGTGACATTAATTGATATTAAGATTCAAATTTCACACATTAATTTGCTTTACATGGTCTTCAATTTTGGTCAAAATTAAGTATCAGAAATTAGAGAAACTATAGATTAGTGACTTCTACACTCCACTCAAAAGCAGGGAGAGGGTCAGGTTGTGTTGCAGCACTTAATGCAAGTGGACCCACGTGAGAAGGACACTGACTTGCCATGCCAGGTATGCACATGCATACCCATAAACCAATTGAGATTGGGGTGGATCATGCCAAAGAGACCTTTTTGGGGGTACATGTCTCCCTGTCTCTCTCTCTATCTATCTCTCATGGAAAAATAATAAAGAAATTTTAGGGGAAAAAAGTGATTTGAATCACTGGCAATATTCCATTCAGAACAATTAAAATCAGTATCATCACAGAAGAGCTGTACAACTTTTTTTTTTTTTTTGGAGAGGATTTTGCTGTAGGGCTCATGTACTCACCAGAAAGAGAGAGACAGAGAGATAGAAAGCGAGAAATCACCTCCCAGGGGGGATGGCCACACCACAATCCCTTCTCCTCCATTCTCCTCTCGGGATCTTGGGCATGCATGCATACATGCCCAGTGTGAGTTTAAGCCACCGAGTCTAGGACTCGAACCATGGTCGACTACATGGGAGTCCAGTGACATAGCCATTATGCTAACTGTTGGTCCCTTAAGTTTTTAATCAACTTAACGTAATTGACCTTCATAGACCATTTCATCCAGCAATGACATACACATATTTCATGAGTCTACATGAAACATTTAAAATAAAGCATTGCTCTTCAAATAAACTTAAACAAATTGCATAGGATTTAAATCACTTTAATTATGAGAGGTTTTGGAACATAATTCAAATTAATTATTAATCTAAAAAAATAACTATAATATCCCCATATTCTTAGAAATGAAATAATACATTATACAATTTAAATATGAGCCTGACTCCATGACCTGATCATTAAAGCAGTTGGATCCCATATGGCAAACCACATGGTTCAAGTATCAGACTTAGCAGCTTGAGAAACATGCCAAGAACGTGTACATATGTGCCACAAATCCAAACATTATGGAAAGATGGAGGAGAAGGGATTTCAGAAGGGATTCCCATTCCCCAGGGAATTTGCTTTCTCTGCTCCCTCTCTTTTGTCTGTCTCTTGTGAGTGTATCTAGCTTTATATATATATATATATATATATATATATATATATATATATATATATAAAATAACAGAGAGCATGGTGAGTCTATGCACCATCTAGCTATATATATCTGTGTGTGTATATAGTCTTAAAATGACTCACAAAGGAATCTTTGAAACTAAATAATAAAGGCCTAACATAAATTTTGTGAAACATAGCAGATATATCCTTAGATTTGTATTTGTAGCTTTAAAATGTGTGTGGTAGAAAAATAACAAAACTTGAGAATTAATAAGTTAAATATCCATCTTTAGAAACTAGAAAACAATGAGCAAATTAACATCAAGTTATTAAAAAGAAGGGAATACTAAATAAAACATCATTTTGACAATTAAGGTGAAAAGTATACATTTCTTGAGAACTCTTGACGACCAAACCTGACACAAGAAACCCTATGTCCAGATAGTTTCGGCAGTGAATTGTTCCACACATTTAAAGAAGCAAATGTAAGTTTAAGAAAGAAGAAACACTTTCTACCACATTTTATGAGATCAGCATAACTCTCATTAAAAATATGAAATATGAAACAAAAACGAAAAATTGTAGCAAATCTTTCTCAGAATTCCTGTAAAATCTTCAACAAAATATTATATCAAATCTACAGATATACAGAAAGGATAATACACCACAATTAAGTGAGGTTTATTTAGTGAATACAAAGTTGCTTAACATTTAGGAAAAATGAAAAGAAGAGGAAAAAGAAAAGAAACAGTCATATTCATAGATACAGATAAAGTGTGTAATAAAATTTAACATTCTTTATTAAAAACACAATAAAAACCCCTAATCAAAGTTGAAAATAGAATTTTTTAAAAAAATAATTATCTTATTTAACTTTATTTATTTATTTTTTTATTGTAATTTGACCAGATAGGAACAGAGGGAGTGAGGACGGATGGGGGCACTAGTGAGAAAGCAAGCAGCCAGTTCTGGTACTCAAACCATGGTCGGCCATGTGTGAGTCCAAAGCCCTTAAGCACCATGCCACCTGCAAGTCCCCAAAATAGAAATTTTCTTAATCTGACACTATTTTTTTTTAATACAGCAAAAATAATAAAAAAAAATGGTAACTTACTAAGCACTCTGCCCCTAGAATAGGGAAGGAGACAGAGATGATCACTTTTCCTATTTCTAGCAACTGGAAATCTTTCCCAGTGCAATACAAAGAAATAGAGGGTGATACAGGGCTGGAAATGAATACTGCCACATGATGCAACCAATAGAAAATCTGAAAGACTCTATTGATATATAAGAAGTTCAAAAACAAGACAGACTCATCTGACAGAAATAAGTTAATGATTACTCCTGATAGGGACTAGTTTCTGGAAAGAATATACAATAAACCTATTACTTGATTTCCGTATAATCTACACAGCTTAAATTGTTTAAAAATTTACTGAGCTCCATGTACAGTTAGGTTTTGAGCACTTTTCTGTCTACATGATAAACTATAAAAATTTATATTATATATTATAGGTAACATTTATTAAGCCACTTAGCTATGTTTCAAAGATTGTGTCACCTAACATTAAGAACAATTTCAAGAGGCAAATTTTACTTTTAACTTTTAATCAGCTCTAGAAGGCTGATTAACTTTTCAAGCACATACTACATAAGAACCCAGAACTTTGAATACAGAGCCTCATGATCCCAAACTTATCATGAAGTTTAATATTTTCAAGACTTCTTCAGCATTTTTTCAATCTCTCTGATGAATCTTTCTGTTCAAAATTTTGGGGTGACAAGTACAAGTTAAGCTCTAATTCAAATGACTGTGAACTCATAACAACCATGAGTTCAAATGATTACATGCCTGAAAAACCCATGCTTAGGGAGATAACACTGAGTGCACACTGTGTTTTACTTACATTCACGCACTATCGACTCAACCTGTCCAATGTTTAAAAATCAAAGCCAGACTTATGGCCCAAACATATATTAAATCATGTGCACAAATGATTCATAACAAGAGCCAATCCACCCCCAGTGTGCTAGCAGCCATGAACAAATCACAGTTATGCCTAAATCTGAAGAACTACTCTTCTCATATATTGTTAATGATGAGATTACAAAGGCAGCAAAGCACAGGAGATGAATGGATGTCCATAAAATATAAGATGTATGCTCCAGTAAGACCTAAAGTAATTGAAAGAAATCAGATTATGGTGGCACTTCTTTCTATTCTGTCTAGGTTTTCAACCTCCCAGCAGAAGTTGATATAAGAAGAGAAAATATTTGCTGGTCGGCACACAAGGCAGTAAAACCTTCCTACTTTTGTGCAGATGGAAGCTAACTTAATCTGGTTCATATGTTTTAAGCACATCTTAAAATAAAAACTGGAGGCTGATCTGTACTCAGAAAAACTCTGCATAAAGCTGCAGAAGTAAGCAAGCAATTTAAATTTCCAATATGTCATTGCAATATTTTGTTTTATTCCAATGGGGTAATAATGCTACCATTCTCATGTCATCATTTGATTCCTTTTGAAATCCACATTTACATTTCAAATAGTACATCTGACCTAATTATTTCAAGAAATGTTGAAGTTGCTTTAAAAAATAAATTACAATACCCATTATGTTTTATTTCCACTTACAAATTCACTATTTGAACTTGTCATTAGAATTCGTACCACTAGTGTTTGCAGCTAGCATGCATAGATGGCATCTGTTATTTTCTCTTGCAAATGGAGTCCTTGGAGGTCTTTGGTAAATTTGGCTATGAAAATACACAGTAACTATTTTAGCAGTATCCTACATGATGGATCAATGCATATCTAACATTTGCCTTTTCATCCTTGCTCACTTTAAAAATCCTAACACTCAGGACCAGTAGTTGGCGTAATGGCTATGTCACTGGACTCCCATGTAGCTGACTGCAGTTCAAGTCCTGGACACAGTGGCTTAAACTCATGCCAGGCATGTGTGCGTGTGTACTCAAGATCCCGAGAGGAGAATGGAGGAGAAGAAGGGATTGTGGCGTGGCCACTCCCCCCCAAAGGGGGGTGATTTCTTGCTTTCTGTCTCTCTGTCTCTCTCTTTCTGGTGAGTGCACACACCCTATAGCAAAAATCTCTCAAAAAAATGAATACAGTCCTGACACTCATGTGAATACAAGTTTATTACTATGATTATTTTTTTTTTCAGGGAAAAAAGAAAGCAAAATACTAAATTTTGGTGAAGCACTTTTTCAGAGAATTGCATCTATTACTTACTGTTCTATAATTAGTTGGTATGTTTCTTATTTTAGCCAAAAAAAAAAAAAAAAAAAAAAAAAAAAGGTGGAGGGTTGGGCATGCTGGAAACAAATTTGGTTCCATCTTAATCCATTATTTCAACACCTGTTGAATTTAGCCTCCATGAAGACAGGTGCTATGTGGGTCTTATTTTATTTATGTTTGTATTTTAGAGAGATTTTTGCTATAGGATATGTGCATTTGCCAGAGAGACAGAAAATGAGAAATAACCTTCAGGGGGTATGGTCACACTGCAATCCCTTTTCCTCCATTCTTTTCTCAGGATTTTGGGCATGCAAATACATGCACCTGGCATGAGTTTTAAGCTGCTGAGTTTGGGACTTGAACTGCAGTCAACTATGTGGAAGTTCAACAATGCAACCATTACACCATCTGCTGGTCCCATGGGTCTTATTTAAAAATTTCTTCCTCTTTTTATTTTTTTAAGAGGTTTTGCCTTAGGGTATGTGTGCTACCCACAGAGACAGAGAGAGATGGAGACAGAGATGAAGATAGGGAAAGAGAGAAATCATCCCCTCCAGGGAGGATGTCCACACTGCAATCCCTTCTCCTCCATTCTCCTACTGGCATCTTGCACACACACACACACACACACACACACACAGCATGATTTTCAAGCTACTGGGTCCAGGACTCAAACCACTATTGGCTATGTGGGAGTTCACCAATGTAACCACTATTCCATCTGCTGAACCCAAATTTATTCTTATATTGTAGCACAATGCCTATTTCATAGTAGATGCTAAATAAATTTCTCTTGAATGCATGAGTAAGTTTACCATATAATCATCTTTAAAATACTGGAACAAGAAAATAGAAGATTATACTTATACCAAAAGTTTCCAACAACATTCTGAGGCTCTGTGATACACTAGGAGTACATGTAGACCTCATCAGTCATCATAGAGTCAAATCCATGGCTGTGACTTATTGCAGCGAAAAGATAAAAACAAACTGAGCAAAGGAAAACAACTTATTGGGTGATTTTTATGAAAAAAGGCATACGATGCTAAGAGTCATACAGGGTGTGCTTCATTTTCTAGAAGCTAGTTGTGACAAGTGTAAAATGTTGTCTACCAGGGAAGCTCATTATGATTCTAAGCCTGGGGTCACTGGGGAGTGGTAGCATAGGCACCCTCTGCCTAAAATGTACCAAAATTTAGACTCATTGAAGGAAAGCAGGTGTTCAGGATAAATCACATTGTTTGCATAGTTTTGTCACAGTGGCACATTCTTATTAGTTCCAGGAATGGTGAGAGCCCTTCTAAAATCCCACTTCCCAGTTACCAGCCAAGGGTCAGTATTGCCAGTAGGCCTTTGAAAGAATGGCAGTCTCTTGGGACCAGCAGTTGGAGTAATGGCTATGTCACTGGACTCCCAGGTAAGTGACTGCAGTTTGAGTCCCAGACCCAGTGGCTTAGACTCACGCTGGGCACATGTGTTTGTGTGCCCAAGACCCCAAGAGAAGAATGGAGGAGAAGGGATTGCAGTGTGGCCATTCCCCTGGGAGGTGGTTTTTTGCTTTCTGTCTCCCTGTCTCTCTGGCAAGTACACATGCCCTATAACAAAAACCTCTCAAAAACAAAACAAAACAAAACAAACAAAGAAACAAACAAAAAAACACCAAAGGATGGCAGTCTCAGGTTTGCTTTTATTAATACTTATTTACTCAATGCTAATTTCAACCGATCATGCAAACATGAGAGGTATTCAAAAGTTTATGGAAAATGTGTATTATGAAAAAACTATGCATGGATTTGAAAACTTTTTTTTACCAAAATAAACTTGTACTTTAATGCCATCTTTCAGTGAACTTTCTGAGGTCCCCTCATATACTGCTTCTCTACTTTTATTCTTGAATTCTTCCTTCTATTTTAACAATGCCCTGTGGGAAATCTCATATTACATTCAACACCACTGACTGTTAATAAATGTATTTTAACTTAACATGAAGTAACATAAATTTTCTTTTTTTTTAGAGATTGTTTTTGCTAAAGGGTATGTGTGTTCACTGGAGAGAGAGTGACAGAAAGACAGAGTGATAGAAAGTATGAAATCACTCCCTAGGATGGATGGCCATGCCACAAGACAGAGAGATAGAAAGTATGGAATCACTCCCTAGGATGGATAGCCGTGCCACAATCCCTTCTCCCTTTTCCCCTGTTGGTATCTTGGACATACATACACTTGCATCCAACGTCAATTTCAAGGCCCCAGGTCTGGGACTCAAACCATGGTTGACCACGTGGGAGTTCAGTGCCTTAACCACTATACCACCTGCTGGTCCAAAGTAGCATAACTATTAATAAGCATCCCATTTTAGCAGATGTCATGATGATGCCATATTAGATAGCACAAAACAAATAAGATCTGCTTCTTTACTGGGCTTCCCGACTGTTACGAGTGATTTTGGCGGTGATCCTAGGAGCAGGTATTTTTCTACACTCTTGTAATTTTAAAAAGTGGAACATTGCTTTACTAATATTTTGTCCCTTAAAGCACCTAGGCTTTCTGTAAATTATCAATGTCACAAATATTTGTTGAAAGAATGAATACATTTATGAACATATATTTATATATGCTCTTTGAAAGATAAATATTGCTATTGGCTGAAATTTTTATTACTCTAACATCCCTTAAAAATATTGCTGCCTACTAGGTAAATTATTTTGTTAAGGATACAGCTTTTTTTTCCATAATGAATTAATAAAAATAAGCCTAAGTTTCAAATGGAAAAATGTAGTCATATAGGATAGTTTTTAGTAAGGAAGTCCCTGTCTTCTGATAGGAAGATAGGATAATTATGTTAAATTATCTTAATAGCACCAATACTTCACCCTTATAGTGATACTTGCCTTTGCCATGTAACTGCAGTTTTGTCCATGCAGGGAGTTATTGTTCTACCCTTGAATCTGAATTTGATAATGACTTTTTTTTTTTTTTTGGCCAAAAGGATGGCATCATTCATGATGCAAGCAGGAGCCTAAAAATTTATTTGCCGGATTGGGTTTGACTTCTTTTGTTTCTGCCATTGCCAAGAGAAAGATGATTCTGGGCTGGCCCAGTGCTCCCAGGAGAATAAGAGACACATGGAGCAGTCTAGAGCAGTTGATCCCCTGCCAACTTCACATGATCTGAGTCAACCAGGCCAAAATTTGAAGATCCACCCAGCTGAGCCTGGCCTAAATCGCCAGAACTGTACTGACGCATGAGAAATAAATGTTCATTTGTGTATGCCACCTGATTGCTAATAAAAGTCATGGAAGCAGATTATAGAATACATCTTGCCAAGCCACAGTGAGTCTGTAATGATACTGAGCATTTATAACTGCCTGTGAGTAGATGCCAGGTAATTCCTGGAAATAATATTTTTTTTTATTTATTAGACAGGATCCACAATGTCACAACGATGACCATGTCACAATCCTCCTGTCTCAGCTTCCCAGTGGCTGGAACCACAGGAACCTATCTTTGCATCCTGCTTTCAGTGTGGGCTGGCAAATGAACCTGGGCCTTCCATGTGTCCCTAGCCTTTTGTGTAACAGTATTGACCAGCTTGCACTACTGCTGCTGGGACAATGTCTACACTTAAAAAACAAAAACAAAATATTTTTGTTGGATTATTTAAAACCAAGCGTAAGAAGTGTTTTGTAAAAGCCATTTTAAGATACAGTTTGAGTCCTTCTAAGTTGCGCATTAATAGTCAATTTGATGTCATTTCATATTTATATATTACAGAAATCTTAACTCTTTGATTATTCTCCATTCTTACATTTAAGTTTTAAAATTTAAATCTTGAGTCAGTTTTAGTCTACAACATATCAGGCTGGCAAAGTGAGCACAGGAAAGATAGTAAGCAGTTCCATTACAGTGTGATGAAGAATGTTCAGCTCAGTCATAAATATTCACCTACCAGAGGATGAGTGATAGTAGCAGAAACAAAAATGGAACACAAGGAAACCATACTTTTCCATCTTATTCCATGTCTTTTTCATCAAGGGAGAAATAAAGGCAAGACACAGGGAAAAGAAAGTAAGAGCTATCCTATTATGATCACAAGTTCTCAAATACTTAATGAGTTTAAACTATTCAAACATGCCTACCAGCAAAGAGGGCAATCTTCTGCAATAGGTAGTTTTTTATAGACTTTAACATTATTTAGTACAAAGTCCTATCTGATAATATTAGTTAGGGAGCACTACAATCTTGTAACAATGTGTGCAAGGCTTCAAAGTCTCCAAAGGCAGGGAAAGAGAATAGGGGGAGACACATTCTCTTAACTGATTTGGCTCCCAATTCCCTAGTCTCTTCTGGGCATAATCCATTAGCTAGCAATAGCTGTGTGACTGTCGCTTCACTACAAGGAAGACTGAATATGTGGAGGAGCGTGTGGAAATTTGGTATGTACTATTTCTGCTATACTTGCAACAAAAACAGGTACTCAAGGGACCAACAGTTAGCATAATGGCTATGTTGCTGGACTCCCACGTAGTCGATCGCGTTTTGAATCCCGGACCCGGTGGCTTAAACTCACTCAGGGCGCATGTGCGTGCGTGCCCAAGATCCCTAGAGGAGAATGGAGGAGAAGGGATTGCCAAGGGTGTGGCCATCCCCACTGGGGGGTGATTTCTCGCTTCCTGTCTCTATGTCTCTCTCTGTCTTTCTGGCAAGCGCATGCGCCCTATAGCAAAAACCTCTCAAAAAAAAAAAAAAAAAAAAAAAAAAAAAAAAAAAAAAAAAACAGGTACCCAAGTTTCCTGAGAGTGTTCAAAGGACTATCATTTAAATAAAAATAAAATTCCAACAGAATTGTGGTGGAAGACATCATCATAACCTTCTCAATCTTGTGACTTTGAGTGTGAATTTTGTAACATTGACTGAGGAAATTTCTAAGTTTTAAATGATTGACAGCTGAAAGCAGGGTAGATAAAGCTTGTATGATTTAGTAAAGTTTATAAAGAATGATATATTTTTATAAAAATAATTCTATATTTTTCTTTTGGGGTATTAATTTTCTCTCTCAGGTTCTACAACAAAACCAAAGTGGCTTGCACATAAAGCTTTCTGTATGTTTATGTGTCAGAATTACAGATTTTTAAAAACCACTAACTAAAGATTTAACACAGAATAAAAAGCGGTAACATAGCCGCCTGTTTTCACTTTCTTTTCTTCTATAATATGGACTAAGCATTACAATAAAACACTGAACAATTTTTTCCAGCTGTACCATGTTTTTTAAATTAGTACTATTGCAAAGTAGAATGGTATTTTTCTAGTCCTGTTTCTAAGAAAACTGTGATAGAATCGTATTTTATGATAATTTGGACTTATCCACCATTGATATTTCAAGTACTTTACAAGCAAATTACTATTTTTGCAAAGCAAACAGATTTCTCAAACTCTGCTCATTTTGATTAGGAAAGATGTGCCTAAGGGAGTTTTGAAACTCTTGCAAACACTCTCATTTGTTAACCTATTTTTATTATGATGAAATATAGCTGATTACTCACATGTATTAGTGGACAAGAGAGATTATTTTATGCTAGTCTTCAATCATGGGCTGTAGAGAAAATATTGTAATCAAACCAAATCATTACAAGCACTCCTTATTGTGGAAAAATTTTATCTAGAATTTCATTAGAATGCTATTACATTGAGTCTTGATGCTTGTTTTTCTTGAATTTCAAGTACTGAATGATATTAATAGTCACATAATAATTTTTTGGGGGGAGGGGGGATAAGTGATAAGTGTCTTTAACTGAAACTCCAACAAACTGTTTAGTTACAGGGTTATTTTTGTTTTTTTTTTTTTTTTTTTTTTTTTTAAATGAAAAACCCAACCAACCACGAACTAGGCAGTAGCTAAGTCTGTAGGCAACACAGTCAAAGCTGACAGGATTAAAAACATAAAAACTCCTCCAATCCAAATGAGGGAGTCCTACTACACACAGGCTAATCACTACCAGTGGTACTGGTACTTCTTAACTCTTAGAAGGTTGAAATACGTCCTAATAAGCCCACTCGGAACATTCAAGAAGCCCTTTACCAGTTTCCAACTTAGGTATAAAGACAATTTTTGTTAAGTCTATTTCAGAAAACTTTCCAAATTGCTTTATTTAAAATGACAACTTTTAAAAAGTCACCAAAGTTAAATGGACACTCAACTAGGCAGAAATGGCTTTACATGAAGAGGAAAAACCCAAAATGCCACTTTCTATAGGGAACACACATTTCAGTTTTATTCAGATTAAAGGAAAAAAGAAACTTTCAATCATTCTGGAAGAAACTCGGCTATAGGTTTGTAATCTATACTCAAACTACACATGGAATACGGACAACATTCTGCAAATACAATTGATTTGCTGCTGCATTTGTCTACTGTTTGTCTAATATTAACAATTATAAACAGAGCGGTGTAACTAGCATATGGAACAATTCTTAGTGTTACAGTGTCAGGTACAACATTTCACTTCTCTTCACATCACTGGTTCTCTGTGTACCTGGGCTTCCTCCTCTTCAGTAAAGTCATTTTTGATTTTGAAAGTCTTCTGAATCTCCTAAGGAGTTTTTCCCTTGATCATATTGGCAACAGTCTTGCATGTAACATCAAGCAAACCTTTGATGTCTAAGTAGTTTGCAGCCAGGATAAATTCAAAAAGTGTTCCTTGGTCTACCTACAGAAATTCTTGGTCACAAACAGGAATATCATCTGTTCACTTTTCTTTTTTCTGATCATCTTCAGGAGGAGGAGGGTCATCCTTGTCTTGTGGTGGGTACACCACTGAATGACCCTTTTTAATATGGCTACATTAACATTTGGTAGAGGAACTGGGTCATTGTCTCCTTCATCATCCATTACTAAATCTTCCAACATGGTCTTGATAGTCACAGATTGGCAATTTCCACATCTATTTCAAATAGCTCTCCAACAGAAATCTGCAACTTAATTGAAGGCATGGTGCTCGGTCTCAGGGAGACTGCTTGCCAGAGGCTGGCGAGAGCAGAGCAGCACCAGCAGACAAGAGAAGGGAGGAGAACAAGGCCACACCACATAACTTTTACCACAGGGCGGGAACCACCACGCCCACCACATAACTTTTAAATATTTTCATTTTTATATTATTATTATTATTTGCTATAGGGCGTGTGCATTCACCAGAAAGACAGAGAGACAGAAAGCGAGAAATCACCCCCCGGGGGGATGGTCATGTTGCTATCCCTTCTCCTCCATTCTTCTCTCAGGATCTTGGGTATACATGCACACCTGCCAGTGTAAGTTTAAGCCACCAGGTCTGGGACTCAAACCGTGGTCGACAACATTGGAGTCTAGAGACATAGCCATTTCGGCATCTGCTGGTCTCCATTTATATATTATTTAAAAACTGCTGTACTCCTTGGGAACTAGGTAAAGGTTTCAGGAATTTTGATGTCTTGTGTTTTATTTATACCTTATAGAGAACTCAGTCTGTCTGGTTTGAGAAAAACTAGAAAATGAACACAATTCCTCTGAAAAAAATCAAGCCATTTGAAACAATCCATGGCAGTGGCATTCAGCCTGAGAAACCATATTTTCTTGAAGCTCTAAAATTTAGTAAACCTTTCATACTTACTGGCTGCAAAAACATAATGGTAAAATTTTCAAATAGAGGTAAGTCTAACTGAGGGTTGTCAGGAGGGTGGAATCATATATACATTTGACTTAGACAAGTTGGAGAACTGAAAGCGTGAGAAAGGAAAAAAATAATGTAGTTAGAATTTGCAATTCTCACTCTTCCCACTCAGTAACTCATGTCCTAAAATAATTATAAGATTGAAAAAATAAAGATGTTCTTTTCTTGATCTGTTTCATCTCCTAATAGTTTCTACTAGAGTTGAGTATCTTGCTACATGAAAGTGATTCCAGTTAATAAGGTTAAATACTTATATACAACGTGTTTCCTAGATAACTGTCAACATCTTTATCTAGTCTTCAACCAACAAAACAGCACGGGAAGAAAGCTCACTGACTGGGTTGGACCTACTGAAGAACAATATGTCTGTACACATATTTTGTGGAAAATTTAAGAAATTTCCAAAGGTCATTGTAACCATATATAAAATAAGAATTTGACCATCTGAGAAGTTTTAATTGGTATCATACTATTATCACAAAAATGTTCATATACACCATTATTCACTCTTGGTGGGCAGAAGAGTTTGTGAACACCTGCAGACCTTCTGATGGAGTCTCCAGAGAATCATAACCAACAGTGCGAGGGCTACTAACCCAGAGGTCAGTGCTGAAAAGGCTAAACTCTACTGACTGTGTTAAAAATGCATAGTGTTCATGATTCAGCCACCTTCCTGACAAAGCAAGTCAATAGTCTTCTTAAAAGACACATTCACCTTTACATAGACAAGTGTAATGTTCATAAATCAAAATAAACATTATTCTCTAATTCAGTCACTATTCAACAAACAGAACAGAGGTTGCCCACTACTAGCACTCAAGCCTTGGTGTAAGAGGCATATGGGTTCAAAACCCTTACTTACCCCTATTATTTGGGAGTTAACTAGAAGTCACTTAATTCTGAGTTTCATTATTCACATTTATAAAATTAAGATCATATGAAAATTAAAACAATAATATAAAGTGCATAGGACATAGTAAATGAAGGAGTTGCAAAGAATAAAGGTTTATATTTATAGATTTGATATGACTGCCAAAATATTTTTAATTAAAAAGTATAGAAACTATTTAGTTTAATATAAGAGGTGAAATGAATGAATACACACACATAGAGACTCCTAAAACTTTATGAAAAGTGGAACTAAAGAACAAGTTTATTTTGATGCAGAAAAATTAAAATGCCTGGCTTTTTCATAATGTATTTTTCATGAACTTTTTGAAGACTACACACACACACACACACACACACACACACACACAATATATATATATTTGATTGTATAGGCTGGGTTTGGGCAAGTTTTTTTGGGAGAGGTAAAAGGACAAACAACAAATACTGTAAGTTTGTGGGTGAGATGGTTTCTGCTGGAAATACTTAACTCTGTTATAGCTCAAAAGCAATCACAGATAGTACATGAAAGACTGTGTGCAGCTGTATTCCAATAAAACTTTACTTACAAAACAGGCAGCAGGCACAATTTGGCCTGGGGGCTATAGATCGCCAACTCTTATGGAAGGCAAGCTGGAGGCATCTACCCCATGTCTGGAAGGCTACACAAGACCTCAGCAATAACAGTTTTCTCTGAGGAAAATAAACTGGATGAAGGAAGGACAGGAGACAGAGACTCACTTTCCATCATGTACCTTTTTATAACTTTGAATTCTGTACAAAGTACCATATCTAAACAATACATAAATTTACCTGTGGGAATTATTAGCTCCAGTAGCTACCAACTTCCTGAGGCATCGGCTTTTTCTTCTGTGTAAAGATAAGTCACTGTGAAAATAAAATCAAACACTTAATGTAAATGTGCTTTATAAACAAGAAAGGGTCACCTAAATATACCATGCTATATTCATTATTTTATAGCTGTTGCATTTGGATAATACAGCTTACAAGCTAAAAGCACAAGCATCAGACCCAGCCTGCTGAAGATCAACCAGAACATTTCTAGATACTTTATCCTCTTATGACCAGTGTGTTATGATAGAATGAATTTAGACAGCAAATCTGGCATATTGAAAACTGGTACATAGAAACTAGAGTTCTGAGACCCTTTAATATTTCAGAGTATTATTATTTTTTAAAAAAGAGATTTTTGCTATAGGGTGTGTGCACTTGCCAGAGAGACAGAAAGCAAGAAATTATCTCCCCAGGCAGGATGGCCACACCACAATCCCTTCTCTCCCATTCTCCTCTCAGGGTTTTCAGCATACACGCACACTGCCCGGTGTGAGTTTTTAAGCTGCTTGGTCTGGCACTCGAACTGTTGTAAACTACATTGGAGTCCAGCGATGTAACCATTACACTACCTTCTGGTTCCCATAGTATTATTTTTTAAAATCTATGTAATTCAGTAGGGAAATAAAAGCTAAGATAGGAACATGTTTTCTTTTTTTAAGTCAGTTCTGGAGTTACTTTATCATGGACCCTGTCCCACTGACAGTTATAGTTTCTGTAAATTTTGTTCAATAAAAATTGATCAGAATAATGACCCCAGGCACAATAAAATCTATGAACACTAAATAAGATTTAATTAAATAAGGTCAAATATGTTATGATAATACAATAAAATAGATAAATGTGTTTTAAACCTATTTTCAAAAATCATTTTTACATGAAAAGAAAGTCCAGGTTAAGCTTGAGCTAAACTAAACAATTTCTTTTCATTAAAAACAGACTTATTGAGTTTTACTTCAGAAGCATATAAAAAATTGTTGGATTATATCTACTCTGGTGATTGTTTATAACCACTGGAATGGAAAAGAGATAGAAACATTATAAGAGACATGAAGAAAAACAAATGATTCTGGACAATAAAACACCCATTATGTATTTAAAAAGATAACAGTATAGCACTGACAGTGTGAAATGTGAACAAACACTGATTAGTAATTGGTAAAATATGTACTTAATAACTGCATTGGCACCATTTTGAAAGTTCGGAAATAAAATTCATCACTTTATTTAAGGATGCTTGAAATACAGAATCCACAAAGTAATGAAAGCTGGAGATGAAATGTGGAGAGTCTTTTGGGTCTTTTTTCCAACAATGAATCCAATATTGAAGTGGAAACTGCCATATATATAAACTTAAACCCTGAGGTAAGGTACCCTATGCACGAAAATATAGGTACGCATAAATCTGGACTTGAGAAGTAATAGACCTGATGAGGAAATGGATATTGAGTAGCAAATTCTCCAGGAAGCCAAAGATAAAACACTTTCCTGTTTACAAACAGAGGCACCCGAACAAGGAACTGCTTCGCTAATGCAAGAGCTAATTAAATCTATGGGAAATTGTTCCAAGACAGAGAAGATAGAGAATGAACATCATGGGGACTAGTTTAAGAGGAGTGCCCTAAGGATGAAGGCATAAACCACAATGAAATTTTTTTTGGAAAAAAAAAAAAAAAAAAAAAACAGAAAACAGCCATCACTGTGGTACACTTTCGTTCTGAAGTAAGTGATAGTAGAAGTTGCGAATAGCATGGGCATTTCCAGTAATTAATTTCTAGCAAAGTAACTAAGCAATTCATATTCTAAAAGTATAATTTCTGAACCCCCAAAACAATAGCAAAATGTACCTTATAAGGGAAAAAGCCTGCTGACGTGGTCTCAGCTGTACTAATTGTAGTTGGTGCCCAACAGTAGAACTGTAGGACTTGAAGCTTGTATAATTTGAGATTTCTCAATAAGAAAAAAAAAAAAATTACCAATAAAAAAGTAGACAAAGAAGGGATGTTATTTGGAATAAGAAAATAAATCACAACTGACTACATTTTATTTACCTTTTTGTTGGTTTATTTGTTTGCTATAGGCATATGCGCTCACTAGCAAGAGACAGAGACAGAAAGAGGGAAAATGAGAAATCAGTTCCCAGAGGGAATGGCCGCACTGCAATCCTTTCTCCTCCATTCTCCCCCTTGGGATTCTAGGCATGCCTGCACACATGCCCAACATGATTCTTAGGTTGCCAGGTCTGGGATTCGAACCATAAATTTTGTCATATGGGATCCAGATTTAACCTTAACCTTAACCTCCATGCCACTGGCTGGCCCACCAATTGCAAATTTTTAAAAAGCTGACAAATGACACAATCCTCAATAAATCTAAGGAAAAAAATTATTAATATTCTGACAAAAATATGATGCTACACCTTTTTTTTTTAAGCAGTAGGAATACCATGGAAGTTGCTCCTAAACCAAGATGACTGGCCATAACTTCATAAATTAATGAGAAACATGAAAGTGACTTTGAGCCACATAAACTCAAACTAAGTGTACTCCCAGGTTAATCTCCTTTAGCATATCGCACACTCAATCATGAACATACAAAACCATTCAACAAGAAAGAATGTGTGATAGAAGGGCAAGCCATGGGTGAGCAACAGTAGTTCGATTCAACTTAAGTTTTTGCAAATTGTATGAAAACACATAGTGATGAACACATTGTGAACACATTGTGAACACATTGCAGGATGCCTCCCAGAACTCTGCTAAAGACTCATGCAAGGGAGGGGTCCTGCAGCTTAGTTCAGCTCCATTAGCTTCATCTAAGTTTGCCTCTGCAAATTCATAGATGCTTCTCAACTGGATAGAAGTCACAGGTAGGGGGAAAAAGAGTCTGGCCAGACACTTGCTTTTTACTTCTATGTACTTTAATTCTGCTTTGAATCTGTAAAACTTACCAAAAATAGGGACCAGAAGATGGCATAATGGTTACATCGCTGGATTACCACATAGTCAACAGTGTTAGAGTCCTGGAACCAGTGGCTTAAAACTCACAACAGGCACATATGCTTGTGTGCCTAAAATCCCAAGAGGAGAATGGAGGAGAAGGGATTGCAGTGTGGCCATGCCCCCTGGAGGGTGATTTCTCACTTTCTTTCTGTCTCTCTAGTGAGTACACATGCCTCATAACAAAAAAAAACTCTCTAAAACAAATATACAAAAAAAAAAAAAAAAAAAAAAAAAAAACCTTACCAAAAATGAGAACTCTAATGAATACTTGAAAGTATTATATTTAAGGAAATGGGTCACCCCATGCCTAGTTAAGGAACCCGAATCCCACTAGGTGGACCATGTGATTTGATTCGATTCTTGGCCCTAGTGAGTACATGTGGGTGGGAGCCCGAAATATAAATAGGATGGAGAAATGAAGGGGAAGGGATTGTGGTATGACCACACCTCACAGGGTGAGATGTGTTTTCTTTCTCTTTCTCTTTGTCTCTGGTAAGTGAACGTACCTTCTGACAACTTTAAAAAAGTACTTAAGGAAAAATTTTGCTTGCTGCTTTTTTTCCACTTTTTTTCATGGAAAGGTTAATGAAAATTAAGTGCCAAAAGAGCTAAAATTTCTAGGCTACTTGGTACAATTTGGAAAAAATGTTGATATGTCTTCTACCCAAGGAAAAATCTACTCTATAAGAGAATTCAACTTCTCTCTCAGCTACTCATCTTTACAGAATAAAATAATGATACAAGGCTATTCTCCCATTAAAATTCAAAGTCTTCTCTAGCAGAGACTAAGAAATTTGGCCAAATTATTTTCAATTAGAAAAGTTATTCAGAGTCAGCATATTAGATCGAAAGTTACCAGATATATATCTGAGAGGATATTATCCAGGAAAGCTATGTTCTGAGTTTTTTGTTTGTTTATTTGTTTGAGAGGTTTTTGCTATAGGGCACATGCGCTCGCCAGACAGACAGAGAGAGACAGAGAGACAGAAAGCGAGAAATCACCCCCCAGGGGGGATGGCCATGCCACAATCCCTTCTCCTCCATTCTCCTCATAGGATCTTGGGCACACACGTACACGTACCCGGCATGAGTGTAAGCCACCGGGTTCGGGACTCGAACCGTGGTCGACAATGTGGGAGTCCAGTGACATAGCCATTACGCTAACTGCTGGTCCCTGTTCTGAGGTTTTGAGACAGAACATAGGCAATGAATACAGATGGAAGAGAACGATCTCTTCCTATCGGATTTCTGCTTAGAAAGGACAAGTCATAATGGGGAATTCAGTGAGGGGTGGGTAAATGAAACACATAGGGTGCTACAATTTTTAAAGGGAGAAAAATAGAGAAAGAAGAGAGAGCATGATGCTAAAGTTACATACTTGACTTTTTGTGTAGTTTTACCAAGGACTCACTTTGCCTCAGCACCTGGCAATATCCAAATATTGCTGCTTGTGCATGTGTAATGCTATGCATCAGAGCTGTATGTGTGACCTACATGCACTGGACTGCAGAGGGCAACAGTAAATGCTAGTTAGCAAGCAAGATCCCTTTTCATGGCAGGGACTTTAGTAAGGGGAGATCTAATGGAGGGCTTTTTCTGGTTGAAATCTTATGTCTGCATTTCCCCAAAGGATGTACATGTGCCACAACTGGCATATGAGCTGTTATAATTTGAGTAGCCATTTCTATCAAATGCCTTTACTTCCCATTTTATCTATCTTAATATGATAAAAAAAATTGACCCAGTGAGTTTTCAGATAATGTAAAGCTCCCTTTTAGAATTACATAAATGAAAAAGTGGGTCAATTTAGAAGTAAAGAATAAAATTTGAATAAGTGATGAGATGTGACATGAGTTGTAAAGGTGGAATGTGAATATTGAAGCCTGAAAATAAAGTCATATATATGGTGGTGGGGGGGTTTTCAAAAAGTTTATAGAAAATACATGTTATGAAAAAGCTATGCATGAATTTCAAATTTTTCTTGGTACACAAATATATTCAAACTGTTTTGTATTTTATTTTCTTTTTAGTTGCCAGAGGGCATGTGTGCTCACTAGAGAGAGACAGAGAGGCAGAGGGAGAAAGTACTCTCCAATAAAATATGGTCAAGGCACAATCTCCTCTCCTCCAGTTCTGCATTCTATGGGCTTTTTAGGTAGACACATGAACACACACACACACACACACACACACACACCCATGACCCATGCATGCTCCTGGCATGTTTTTCAAGCTGCCCAGTCTGAGACTTGAACTACATAGGCAGCCATGTTGAACTCAGTTGACTTATCTACTACAAAACCAGCTGACCCAAGTATCTCCTTTCCTTAAGAATATAGAGGACATTTTTAAAAAGACACAAGCAACAGAACACATTTTGCACTAAAGGAAACCCATACATCAAATCCCTAAAACTGTATTAAATACAACTTAAAATAGAAAACCAAAAATATGGCTAAGTTCTTTCACAATCTTAGAAGTTTTATCAGAGCTCACACTTCCCATTTTTACTCATGAGAAACTTGAGAAGTGGTATACTTAAGTTAGTTTTCCAGGTACAAGGGGAGGGAGTTAAGATTTGAATGAAGGTCTGTTATCTCCAAACTCCATGGTAACTGTAACTCTAGCACTGGTTCAAGAATACTTTCTTTAAAAATTGATAAAGCAGAGAATCAGCCCAGGCAGGAAAATGGGAAATGCCTTAGGCATAAATCGAACATTTACTTCCACAGTTTTTTTCTGGCTAAAATTTGTGACACAGAGAGACAGGAAGCAAGAAATCATTCCCCAGGGAGGACTGTCACACTGCAATCTCCTCTCCTCCATTCTCCTCCAGGGACTCTGGGTGCACACACACCCAGTGTGAGTTTTAAGTTGCTGGGTCCAGGACTCAAACTGCCTTCAACTATGTGGGAGCCCAGCAATGTAACCATTATGCCATCTGCTATTCCCAACCTAATATTATTAATATTATTTTTTTAATTTGACCAAAGAGGGATAAGTGAGAAAGCAAGCCACCAAGTCTGGGACTCAAACTGTGGTAGAGCATGTGGGAGTCCAGCACCTTAACCACTATGCCGCTTACTGGCCCACAATTTGTCCTAGAGGTGAAGAATTGTTAACACCAGGATCCAGATGGTGATGCAGTGCTGAAACCTGACACGACACGAGGCTGACCCACAGGGCAAAGACCTTAGTTTGCATCCAGAGACATCCCTGAGTATGCTGGGCATGTGTAGGCCCAGGATCTGAGGCTGGCTGAGGCTGGGAGTAAACTGCAGTATCAAGACCCTGTTAGAGGAGCTTGTCTCTGTGCGTCTGTCTCTCTTTCTCATTTTCACTCATGGAGAAAATAAACTTAAAAAAATTGTTAACAACGAATCTACATAGCAGTCAGAATGTTCAATCAGAAAACTATAAGACAAATTTATGCAAAAATTATGCATATATACATATATATGTATATATAAATACATATGAATGTGCATGTATACATACTCATATCTCTGTTCTATGTATACCTGAAAGGAGAGTTTATTGATAAGAATCAACATTTCATTGTGTGATAGTGGTCAAGAATTGGAGCCTCTGACCCATTACCTCCTAGATTCAAATGCCTTACCAGCTATGTGACTTTGGCCAAGTTTTTCATTTCTCAAAACTTCAGTTTCCTCTAAACAGGGATAATAATAGCTATTTTGTAGAGTGCTATGTGGATTAATGAGATAACATAAAAAAATTATAAAAACTGTGCCTGGTACATCATAAATAATAAATAGCTATAAGGACTTACTGTTATACATTTGATGATACAATTTAGAACACACACAAATGCACAAAATTTTACTCTTTTTGGACTCTGCTTCAATCACAGACTTATATGTTACCAGATAGAAGACAAATTATATTCACACCAGCATTTGGCACAACAATTGAAAAATATATTAAAACACTTTTAATATATGGTCATTTACTATGTAGAAGAGATCCTTGCCTGACAACTTGCTGCTGCTAGCAGCAGTTAGGAAATAAATATTCTATTATGTCTGAGATCTTTTCTATTGTTTTCCCTAGGCTGATTCTCAGGTTTAGCAATTTAATAGAATGCAAGTGAAACACAGGAATGGAGGAGAACACTGGAAGTACTTACAAGGGGCACTTAGCTCTGTCCAAAGGATGGGGAAGAGTCTGCAGCTAAAAAAGCTAAGAGGAAGGTGGAGGTTGTCTACTCAGCTCTCTGTACACCAATGTCCAGAGCTAAAATCCTGCTCATTCCTGGAATTCATGCTGTCTAGTAGGGTCTGCACTCCAACTTCAAGAGAGAGGAATGCTGGGAAGTACATGGAGTTATGCCATGAGAGCATCTAGCAAGATAGTGTGCTAATTGTGCACCAGGTATCTTTTGTACTTTTTACTGCAGGGTTTCAGGTTATTATTGGGGAATTGTGCATGGCTATTTATCATGATCACTTGTACCACTACCATCATTTCTGAAGCTTTTAGTGAAAAGCAGATTCCCAGGATTTCTGATTCAGATGACATGGTGAGAGTCCTGACAATCTGCACTTTTTAAGCCAAGTATCCCAGGTAATTCTGACACATTCTGAAGGGTTTGTTGTTGTTGTTTTGTTTTGTTTTAAGAGAAATATTTTTACTATAGAGCAGGTGTACTCACTGGAGAGACAGAGAGACAGAAAGCAAGAAATCACTCCTGGGAGGATGGTCACACTGCAATCCCTTCTCCTCCATTTTCTTTTTGGGATTTTGGGCACACATGCACATGTGCTCTCATGTACTGATGTCTCTTAACCCATTTAATCATCTTTGTAACCTTATGATGTGGGGGGTATGAGTATTAAATCCATTCTACAAATGTGGAAGTTTGATCTCAGGAAGATTACATTAATTGCTGAGGTCAAGACATGAGTTTTAAGTCATTGTGTCCAGGACTCAAACTGTAGTCCACTACATGGGAGTACAGTGACATAACCATTATACCATCTGCCCCCTTACATCCTGAAGTTTTAAGAACTGTTAAATTGTAGAGATCAAGAAAAAAAAAAACTGAATTCTAAACAAAAGAGAAAAATTAAATCTGAAATCTTTAAATTCCCCAATTACTTGATCAGTCCAGGAGACATCTTCATTTTTCCCTATTTGCAATCAGTATTTTTTTCCTTTTTAGCACTCCACATTTTCACCCCAAAGAGATTTAGTATTTATGGTGCTCTTTATATAGAACAATTCAAGCCACTTGCAGGCACCATCCAGATTTAATTAGGAATATCCAGAAGGAAAAGACTTGGGCATTCTTATGGACATTGCTGTGCAAACATCTTGTCACAACCCAGCAGGGCTTAATACTTGATAAATTTTAGGATATTTTTAAAGTAGGAAATTGAGCATGCAATTGAAAATCCAAAAATTCTGCTGCATTCATGAAGTCAACTCACTGTGAGCTCTAAAGTCTGTTTCTGTCTCTCAGTCAAAATTGAGTTTGAGGTATGCACACATTTCAGGAATAGGAAAACTATTATTTCTCTCTTTTCAGATATGGATTTTGGCATGTTCTTCAAACTAGCAGTAGAAATTGAGCTGCATAGAGGTAAGCAGAAATGCTCAAGTTTTTCATAAAATTTTTGACAATGGCTTCAGGTAAAAATGAGAACTTTTCTTACATTGTAAACTGTTCACTATTGGCTCAGGGAGAGGGAACTGCACTTATACAAATTTTCCATTTTACCAAATGGATAGTTTCCTTAATTTGTTAATCTTTCCCCCATGTTTCCTGTAAAAGATGGAGAACTAGAGTAGAGACAGATTTCCTGGTTGAGGAAATTTTTAAAAATAATAATAAATAAAATTAAAATAAATAATTCTTTTAAAAAAGGGAGAGAGAGGAGTGACTTTTGCTTAATCTTACCTACATCTATTAGGAAGTAATTAAAAAAAAGAAACATATGTTATAACTGTATCTGTTATAACTACATGTTGTAACTGTATTATTTCTTTTAACTAAGTCTAAAGAGAAAAAAATAATTCAATGTAGTATTTCCATTTTCTTTCAATGCATGTTTTTAAAATACAGATGTTCAAGTCACAAGGGGGTCACATCCAGATAATCACATCATAAATTGAAAATATCTTCAGTTGAAAATACATTTAATACATCTAACCTACCAAACATGGGTAGCCTATTAAATAGTACACCGTAGAGCATTAGTTGATCTTGTAATTACAAGACTATCCAACATCACAAGAGAGTAGCTTACCACTTATCACTGGCCTGGGAAAATATCAAAATTCAAAATTTATAGTATATATAGTTTTGATTGAATGCACCATCATAAAGTTGAAAAATTGTAAGCTAAACCATTTTAAATTTGGGACCATCTGTAATTGTTCATTTAAAAACCCTTTCTAGGGCCAGCAGGTGGCATATAGATTACATCTCTGGACTCCTACACACTGACTGTGATTTGAGTCCCAGACCTGGTTGCTTAAAATTCATGCTGTGTGTGTGTGTGCATGTGTGTGTGCCCAAAATCCCAAGAGGAGAATGGAGAAGGGGACAGTGGTATGGCCAACCCCCTGGAGGTGATTTCTCACTTTCTGTCTCTTGCTGTGTCTCTGGAGAGAACACATGCCCTATAGCAAAAATCTCTCTAAAAGAAAAAAGAAAAATAAATAAATAAAAAACCTTTTTCTGCATGTATAACAAGAAGAAAAACATCTAAGTGTGTTTTTCCCCCAAATGCTTTATCTTACTATTATACAAGGTACATATAATGCCTTTAAAATAAACTTTGAAATCAATCCTTGAAAGCTTAACAGAATATTTCATTTCCACTTAATTCCAATAAACCAGCAACCCAGAATCTAGAACACCTAACATGTATATTGGTATTTCCTATTCATAACACAGTAATTAGTTTTATCAGCATTTGGCTATAGCAAGAGCCTATACAGTAGGCCTTTGTGTTGTCTTAATGGTTTACTGGTATACAAAACCATTAGGTATTTGTTAGGAACCATTATCAAATAGAAATAGTATTTAATTCATTAAAATTTTCACATCTATTCTTATTGTGTGTGCAATTTTAATCGTGTGTATTAATTAGAGCATGACCATAGTAGTACCACTATGAGCCATGTATTGAGATAAAACCTTATGCAAATATGGGAGTTGTTGGAGAGGTCAGTACAAGACTATTGCTTCTGCATATGATTTTGGGCTTTGTTTGCTGTATGTAGGTCAGCTAGATCAGCCTTCAATGGGCAGCTAGATACGAAGGAGGGCGTTAAGGAGGGCGTTAAGGAGGGCGTTAACTTGCAAGAATAAACTAGAATCCAACAAGATGAATGACTCACTTGATTTCATCAGGAATCTCTCGTATGAAACACGTGTGTAACAAAACACATGTCCTCTTCAATGTGTAAATAATGCCTATGGTTCTGTTTTAGCCTTTTCTGTGGCTTAATTACTGAATATCACACTTGGTAATTTATAAAAAGTAGAGGCTTATTTAGCTTATAGTTTTGGAGGTCCAAAGTCAGGGGCCACATCTGTTGAGGGCCTTCTTGTTGGTGTAATCTTTGCACAGTTCCAAGGTGGTGTAAGGCATCAAATGGTAAGAGTGTCTGTGTCTTCATCTTATATAGCTACTAGTATTCAATCATGGGAGCCATATCCTGATGACCTTATCTAATCCTAATCACCTCTTAAAGACTCCATCTCTTAATACTATAATTGGATTAAGGGCTCAGCCTCTTAATACTATGATCATACAACCAAATTTCAACACATGAATTATGGATGAACACACTCAAACTAGCAGGTATTTTTTCTCAGGGATCACAGGCTCTGTTCCAGAAGCCTTCTAACCATAGATAACTAGGATGTATGTCCAATCAAGTGGAATTCATCTAAAAGAAGAAGCCTATTTGCCATCTCTAGAGTCAACACAATATTCAAGAAAGGGGCAGGGAGTACTCTTGCATAGCCCTCCTTTATTCTCTTTATCTCAGTCCTCTTCAATTTTATGATTTAAATAGGTTTAGAGGATAATTAACCAGGGGTCAGCTAGTCCTTGGACATTTTTAAACTGCCTTGGATGAATAAGTCTCTCACATTTCGCCAAGGGACCCTGTGTTCTGGGTCACAACTCCAAAGTTTGTAATTCTGCTTTAGCCTTTGCCTCTTCTTTGTGCAGAGCTTCAACATTAGCTAGAGGTGAGATATTAGGGCCTCCTCAAGTGCTTCCTAGGCCTATGAACAGCACTACATATATGCATAGTCTTCTAGAACATACAAAATATGTCAGATCTTTTCAAAGCCCTTTATGACATCTAATTTCTTAGTTTATTTTTTATTTTTTGGAGAGGTTTTTGCTATAGGGCACATGTGCTTGCCAGAAAGTCAGAGAGAGACAGAGAGACAGAAAGCCAGAAATCTCCCCTTGGGGGGATGGCTACGCTGCAATCCCTTCTCCTCCATTCTCCTCTCGGGATATTAGGGACACACACACACACACCCGGCGTGAGTTTAAGACACCAGGTCTGAGACTCGAACCGCAGTCAACTACATGGGAGTCCAGCGACATAAGTCCCCTAATTTATTAGGTTTTAAAATTTTGTTTTGTTTTACATTTTAGTGTTCAGCTTCTTATTCTTTGCTGCCTTCAGCAGATGCAAGTTTAGACTATTACACTTGAATGTTTTCAACAAATACTCCAGGGATAAGGCTTTTCCCATTGAATAAACTCTCAGTCAGTCAAATAAAGACAAACTCTGAAAATAGAGCTTTTTTTAGAGTGCTGTCAGACAGTACAGATAGTGACAATCTTCTGGACATGTGAATTTTAGGGGAAATGCTAAGACCATCTGCTCCTCCATTTTTTTCTGGGTCACTAGTTTTCATTTACAATGTTTGCAAAGCTTCTGGTTTTCAAGATGACTAAGGAACTAAGGGTAGGGGGACCTAAAGAGGAAAAATCAAAAAAGTTTGATGTTCTTACCAATATTCAGCTGTTTTTCTTGAATAAACATTCTTCTTATGCTACAAACTGATTAATTTTTTTGAGTTCTGAAAAAGTCTAGTTTTATTATTTTGTGAGTAATTTTTTCATTATTTATTTTTTTATTTATTCATTCATTTATTTTAATTTGACCAGGAAGAGATACACAGAGAGAGAGAGGCAAGGTGAGAAAGCAAGCCACCAGGTCCAGGACTTTACTGTGGTTGGCCATGTAGGAGTGTCCAGCACCTTAACCACCACATCACCTGCTGGCCCCCTTTGTGAGTAATTTTATTGCCCTTTTGGAGAAGCAGATTTTTTAATTGTCTTACTATGTCATTCCAGATGTCAAACATTCTTGTGGTTTGCTTTTTAATTTTTATATACTAATTTTTTTTTTATTGTTCTTAGTTTTTTTTTTTTTTTCTTTTTTCACTTTTTTGGCTATAGTAGGAATGTGCACTCGCCGGAAAGGCAGAGAGAGACAGAAAGTGAGAATCAGCCCCCAGTGGGGATGGCCACACCAAAACCTCTTCTCCTTCATTCTCCTCTTAGGATTCTGGGCATGCACACACAGACACCCAGAGTGAGTTTAAGCCACTGGGTCCAGGAGTTGAACTGCAGTTGATATCATGGGAGTCCAGTGACATAATCATTATGCCATCTGCTGATCCCTTTATTTATTTATTTATTTATTTATTTATTTATTTATTTATAGATAGAGATTTTTTCTCTAGTGTGCATGTGCTTACTAGAGAGATAGAGAGGAAAGTGAGAAATCACCCCCCAAGGGGCATGGTCACACCACAATCCCCTCTCCTACATTCTCCTCTCAAGATTTTGGGCATGCACGCACACACCTGGCATGAATCTTAAGCTGCCGGGTCCAATACTCAAACCGTGCTGGACCATGCGGGAGTTCACCAAGGTAACCATTAGGCCATCTATCTGTTGGCCCCTCTTGACATATTTTTTAAGTGCCTCCTTTAACTAACACTTTCATCATCACTTGATGTAGAAATTAATGGACTTAATCTCTAAAATATTGCCATGTATTTTAATACTGTGCGATCTTAAAACAGTTCTAGTAGAGTTTATAATAAAAAGATTATTTTTCCCAATAATAATGCTAAATTTCAAAAAAGATACTACAAACAAACATCTTTACAAAAGAATAATGAGAGGGACCAGCAGTTAGTGTAATGTCTATGTCGCTGGACTCCCACATAGTCGACCGTGGTTCGAGTCCTGGACCCAGTGGCTTAAGCTCACGCTGGGCGCGTGTGCGTGCATGCCCAAGATCCCAAAAGGAGAATGGAGGAGAAGGGATTGCAGCGTGACCATCCCCCCTGGGAGGTGATTTCTCACTTTCTATCTCTCTGTCTCTCTCTGCCTGTCTGGCAAGCGCACACGCCCTATAGCAAAAACCTTTCCAAAAAAAAAGAATAATGAGATACAGCAGGGTAAAAAACTTTGAAATTCGCAAGATAATGGTTAAATATTCTGATCTATCTAAAAATAATCATATTAATTTTAATAGAAACATTTAGATACATAGGGAAATTGCAAAAAGGTAAAATAATTACAATGATTCATCATTATTTTTTCTTGGTGAAATACACATAACACACCATTTCGGTTCTAACTGTGTGCCAATGAGAAAGCGCAAAAAATAATAATGCACCCAACTCTTCTTATGCATAAGAATGTTAACGTGAGGAGGTTCAGGTCTTAAAGCTAGTGATAGCTTTGTGTCTCATTGTCCTGTAGCTGATTGTAGTGTTTAAAGACACAGTGCTGAAAAATTTAATTTGCAACACCATTCTTTTCTGTGTGCACACTGTACATGTAAAAATACGTGTTTTCATACAGAATTGGTACAGTGAGTTAAATAGGATTCCCCCCAAAACCAATGCCTACCAGAATGTGAGTTTATTTGGATATAGGGTCTTTGCAGATATAATTAGTTAAGATGTAGTCTTATTGGATTAGGGTTAGCCCTAAATTCAATTACTGGCAACCTTAAAAGAAAAGGAGAGGAGACACAGATACATAAAGCCCGTGTTGAGATAGAAAAAAAGGACTGAGTTCTGTAGATATAAACTAAGGAACAATAAGGCCAATTCTTCCCTAAAGCCTTCAGAGTTTGCATGGCCCCAATAATACCTTGATTTTAGACTTCTGGACTCCAGAACTGTGAGGTACAAAATATCTGTTTTCTGTCATCTAGTTTGTGTTACTTTGTTACAGTAGCCTTAGGAAACAGGTATCTTGTATTTTATGGGCAATTAAAGGGAACATTAGAATAGACACAATTTGGCACTATTTTTACACTAAGTACTGACTTAAAATTATCCTTCCATAATACCTTTAATATGACTTTACAATGCAAAGATTTTCATAATGCTAAATTCTAAATTTCTTTTAAGTCTATTTAAGATATAATTACTAAAATCTTATCTATATAATAAGTGATAACATTCAAATGATCCTTTAATTTCTCCACTGAGAAAAAAGAAATATCATATCCTAATCAATTATAACTATTTTTCTTTATGTGCAGAGAAGTTTCCACGAACTTCCCTTGTAAAATTTAGTCTGTCTTTTGAGTATGTAAGATCTTTGATTCTAGGAATCTTATTTTATTCTCTTTTATTTAACATAAAATAATATATTTTCTTATTTTCTAACCACCCAGATACTGCTTATATATTATTAGGCACTCACAAGTTTGTCAAAAGAATAATGTATGTTTAATACAAGAATAATGCAATTTTAAAGCTAAAAAAGAACTAAGAAAAAGGATTGTTCAACTAGCAAAATCTGAATCTGACATCTTTGGGAATTGAAGCTCAGTGAGATTGTAAGTATGATGAATCTATTTAGATTCCTCACATTGTACAAATTGCTTTCCCTATTTAAAAAAATTTCCAGCAAGTATTATATAACTGGCATAATAGTATTATAGGCTTTTGAGGCTTATGTTCAGGGCTCAAATACTGGCTCTATAATGTACAAATCCTCCTCAACTTACAGTGGGGTTACAGTCCAATAAACCCATCATAGCTAGAAAATATCATTAAGGTGAAAATGCATTTAGTACACCTAATCTACCAAACATTATAGCTTAGGCTAACCTACCTTAAACATACTTAGAACACTTACATTAGCCTATAGTTGGGCAAAATAATTTAACACAAAGTCTAGTGTATAAAGAATTGAAGATTTCAAGTAATTTATTTCACTGAAAGTGAAAAGGATAGTGATTGTAATAGGTACTCTATATGTGGATTCTACTAATAGGTAGAAAGTTTAAAAATTGAACCAAACCATCCCAAGTCAGGGTCTATCTGTACTAATGTCGTGACTTCAGCAATTAATATAATCTTCCTGAGACCTAACTTCCACGTTAGTTGAATGGATCTAATAATCATACCCCCTACCTCATAGGGGTACAAAGATGATTAAATGGGTTAAAGCATATAGGTACATGAGTGTGCTCAAGAATGTTAGTGGCCTTTATAATTGCAACCATCGCTTGCACCTTTGTAAGTAGTTGTTATATAATGCATCTTGTGGCCTAATTTTTGTTTGCTTTATTGCTTTATGTATTTCAGGGTTTTTAATCTAAGCACTATTGACATTTGGGGATGAATATATTTTTTTTAATTGATGGAAGTTACTGTATGCATTGTAAGATTTTAACAAAATCCCTGGTCTCTACCCACTATGTGCCAGTAGCACAGTTACATTGAGGAGTAACACTGCTTTTGATTAAGTGCTGCTGCTTGGGACCAGCAGATAACATAATGGTTAACGTTGCTGGACTCCCATGTAGTCAACAGCAATTTGAGTCCCGTACCTGGTGACTAGCATGTGTGCACGCGTGCCCAATATCCCAAGAGGAGAATGGAGGAGAAGAGATTGAGGTGTGTGTGAGGGTGTGATTTCTCACTGTCTGTCTATCCAGTGAGCACACATGCCCTATAGCAAAAATCTCTCCTAAAAAACTTTTTTTTAAACCACTACTCTAGTCTCTAAGGTCTTTTAGGGCTGAGACTGACTGGGTTTTTATTTCACTTTGTTAACTCCCAATTATCTGACTTCATGCCCTTGCATAAATACTATATTTGATAATGTGACATATGAATTTAATAATCAGTATGCTTTCTATGTAGACTAGAATATTAGACTATGTAATGAGGAAGATAAACCACCACCACTATACCATCACAAGTGATATCTAGTAGCTAGCTCAGTTCTTGGCATATGAGAGGTATTTCATGAATGATGATTAAATGAATGAATTGTTCTCCTTATTGAAAGGGGAGAAATGTTTCCCCCTATGTACTAAATCTTCATAGGTACAAGACACTGTAGTAGATGCCTTACATATATAGTAATCTTTAATTGCCAGATAATGGCAGAATCCCATTTTATAAATAAGGAAACTGAAGGGTATAAGTTTATTTCCCAAATGTTACATTCAATTTCAAATTTTTTTCCTATCACATACAGTAGTTCAAGGTCATCTAACTAGCAAGAAACAAGAACAAGACTTGAGTGCATATTTTCCTAAATCCTCACCTATGCTTTCAATAATAGCATGCCCTTTGACATCATGGGGTTAAAATTAATAGACCTAGAATGAACAGCATAATCTATTATAGTATATCAGCCTTTAGAATTTGTACCCTGAGATTATACAGACACAATAGAAAATTTTAAATCCAAATAAATGCGATAGAAAGTAATGAAAGCACCTGAGGATGGTTTTGAAAAACAATTTTACAGTTCTAAAGATGAGGAAAAGCTAGCAGGTAACTCCCCCAAAGCATTTATTCATCAGTCATAAGCTCAGACCAACTTATCTTATTTGACATGCATCTCATCACCTCTACTCATGCTTGTAGCTCTCATTTCAGGTTGGTATATTGGCAGTGGAAAGTAAGTCTCAAAAAGATTTATTATGTCATTAATCAATACTCAGTGCCACAGAGCAAATAAACTACAAACACGCTGAATCTGCTAGCTCAGTTGTCTTCAATACTGTCAACTCAAAGTGACTAAGACCTGTGTACTCATCATAGGGCTGAGTGTGTGTACAAATGCACATATATCAATAGATGCTGGTCTAACAAAATTAAAAGCTATTGAATAATGGCTTACCACTCTTCTCAGACATTTCAGATCACATCATAACTTCAGGATACTGAAGGGTATAAGTTTATTTCCCAAATGTTACATTCAATTTCAGATTTTTTTCCTATCACATATAGTAAATCAGAACTTGCTTATAAATAAATTACATTCTAGATATTCCATTTTAAGGCCATTGTTTCTATGTTAGAATGCATTCCTCATCTTACAAAGCTAGGTCATTTCTACAATGAGTCTCCACAGTATTGTTTAACTCTTACCATACCTGAAATACATAGAATTATTTTAACTGTAGCCAATTGCCAAATGTATTATTTTTATTGAAAAATCTACGATCTCAGAAAAACAGATTTTACTTCTTTAATAGAGATGGCTCTGCTGGAAGTATTCAGGTCAAGGATTTGAGCAATAACATAATGCAGAGAATGATAATGCTATTGAACATTAGTAAATTCTACTATCATTTTAATTCAGTTGAAACTTGTTAAATCCCTATTCCACATTGAATACATGGATCCTGCACTCTTGATGCTCACAGCTTATATTAGGAAGCAGATATGAGTATAAATAACTGCAGTAGGATGAGTTAAGAATAATAATAGGTGGGGCTGGTCCCACAGTGCAGCAGTTAAGCATTGTACAAAGGGAGGCAATCCCACACAGCCAACCATGCTTCAAATCCATGTCCTGATGGCTTGGAAAAACATGCCAACTTTGTGTGAAAGTATGCCCCAAATCCTTACAGATGGAGAAATGGAGGAAAAAATGATGACCATGCCTCGCTGGGGGTTGTTTTCTCTCTCTTTCTTGCTCCTTCTTCTCTTTTTGGTAAGTACATGTGTCCTCAGGATTTTTTTTTTTTTTTTGAGAGGTTTTCGCTATAGGGCGCGTGCGCTCGCAAGAAAGACAGAGAGAGACAGAGAGATAGAAAGTGAGAAATCACCCCCAGCGGGGATGGCCATGCCGCAATCCCTTCTCCTCCATTCTCCTCTTGGGATCTTGGGCACGCATGCACATGCGCCCGGTGTGAGTTTAAGCCGCTGGGTCCAGGACGCGAAATGCAGTCGACTATGTGGGAGTCCAGCGACATAGCCATTACACTAACTGCTGGTCCCTCCTAAGGAAATTAATAAAAAAAAAAAAAAGAAAACAAATAGTAATACTAAGCTAAATGCAAGTTAGAGAGAGAATATGTAGAGTTGAGAGGGAGAAGTGGGAATGGTATATGGGTTTAGAAAGGGCTTCGTCAAAGAGAGAGGATATTTTAGCTACAGATACAAGGTCAAATATGAAGGGACTATTTAAGTAACTTGACCTGAAAAACAAGACATGTGATTCTACTCATTCATATGAAATTTGATTAAATAACTCACCTGTAATTTTAGCATTTCTCATAGAATCTAGTAATCTCCTACTATAATTAGGAGCTGCAATTACTAGGATGGGAAAGTCAAGGTGCACTTTTGCATGGAAAAAATATGTCATGACTTTCCCAACAACCTAATATAATTGCATTCCTTTTGTTTTCTTTGAGTCTGCAGTCTAGAAAATAACCTATTGCCATTTTATCTGAGTGCACGCATCACATTGCCACTAAGGAGATTTAGCATAGACAATTCTGTTAAAATGACTCCTTCCAGGGCAGCTCCGTAGTGCAGCAGTTAACTCTGTGAATTTAAAAAACATTTTTTTAACCTCCATAGAATATTAAGAAAAAAATCTATCCCCGACTTTTGCACCAACTATGCAGCCTACGACCTAGCAATTTTACGTTTAGGAGTATATCCATGTACTGGTACCTATAATAAATTAAAAATAGATTCAATGGTCCACAGCAGCATCATTCATAATACCCCCTACTGTGAAAAACCAAAATGCTCTTCATATTAGAATGAATATATATATATATATGTGAATATATACATATGAATATATATGAATATATATGTGTGTGTGTGTATATATATATGTGTATATATACAAATATATATGTGTGTATATATATATATATATATATATACACACACTACATTCACTGAATGGAATACTATTGGAATACTATAATACACTGCAAGGAGAATTAATTATCAACCACCATCCATGGATGAGTCTCCCAATATTTGGCAACATAAATCAGGTAAAATATTTACTGTGTGAAACCATGCATATAAAGTAGAAAGATGGGAAAATTGATCTATGTTGTTAAAAGTCAGATTAGTGGTTATACCTGGTTCTCAGGGTGACTGGGAGACATCATGGAGGGCTTTTATAGAAATTAATGTTCCTCCTTTTTTTTTTTTTTTTTTTTTTTTAAGAGATATTTTTTGCTATAGGGCATGTGCACTTGCCAGAGAGACAGAAAGTGAGAAATCAGCCTCCCAGGGAAGATGGCCATGTGCATTCCCTTTTCCTCCATTCTCCTCTCAGGATTTTGTGCCTGTACATACCCGCAGCTGGCATGAGTTTTTAAGCTGCTAGGTCCGGGACTCGAACTGCGATCAACAATGTGGGAGTCCAGTGATGTAAGAATTACATCATCTGCTGGTTCCATAATGTTCCTCTTTATAAAACGATGGGTGCTGGTTACATAGATATGTTTACTTTGAGAAAACTCATTATGTTCTTCAGTTATGACATGTTACGCTTCTATATACATATTATACTTGAATAAAGTTCTTTAAAAATAAAATGATATAATGCATTCACAAATGAACAGAGTAGTTACAAAAAAAATACTGAACTGAGAAAATAATAATACTGTATTATTTAATCAGAAACATTGCTTTGGGCATCCAGCTTTACATATTTAGCCCTCTAATTGTGAGATTATTTAACTAGAATTTTTATAATCTTCAAGTACAAAGATCCTAGAATTTCACTTTTCTGCTTTAGTTGGATTTGGGTAGACAATAGAAAGTACACGTGAACTAGTCTTAGCAGTAAAACAGACAAATATTTGTGAGATAGAAGTTAGGGGTTGAGTAGAGAGGGATGGGAAGTCAGGAAAACAGGAGCAGCAAATCAAAGTCTTTAAGGAATGTCCAGAGCCTATTTACTAATTGGCTTGTGTCACAAATCTCTCCTGGGAAATAGTAAAAATGGCCTAGCCAGGCATAAGTCTATAAAGGAGTGAAGATGGCTTTCTTTGGCTATGAATGCAGGGTCAAATTCAAGTGTGAAGGGCAGCGATAAAAAGAGACAGTTGCAGTAAACAGTGGTTCCAAGCACAAATCAACGTTAACCATCTTAAATTGTGTTCAGTTCCCCTGTTGGTCTTTTCAGCTACACAAACTATAATTGCCTTTATAGTGGTTGCAAAATCTGCAAATATTAAAAATAAGACATATGACTATATCTAGTACAAGGCAGTTATATGGGCATTTACTATGTTATTCTTCCTCACTAAAGCCTCACAAAAAAGTGAGAAAGCTTATTAGTCCATAGAATGTTAATGTAAAATATTTAGAGAGGTCAAATGTTTATAGCTTTTAAGTATTAAAATGTGCATACTTGCCCTGAAGCACATAAAACACTATTATAAGTAAGAAAATATTAATAAATTATTAGTTACTTAAATTGTGTAGCCTGTGGCTCCCCTACATGATAAAAGTTGAATAGCTCTTTTTAAGCTTTTATTGGGATCATCAGTCATTGACTCACTGATGAAGGTAAATAAGCAGACAAATGTCTTTTGTGCTAGCACTCTCTTATCTCCTTGTTAATCTGTAATTATTTTGGGGAGCAGCATATATGATTTGGGACCAGAATTAGTTTTATTTCCAACATTAGAATGGTAAATCCCTTCATTAACTGAAACAGTACATGGAACTGTTATTAAACTTATTCTTAATGTGTCACTTTGGATATTTATTTCAAATTGTAGTTATGCATGGATGGGTATCATATGATGCTTTGATGACCTTTAGAAATTCTCCTGATTAAATGCTGTTGTACTTCATTATGACATTTCTCTCCTTGTACTACCAGATTTGATGTGTATGGCTTAATAATGCAAGTAGACACGAATGTTAATAACTTCACAATTCATTGCTTTGCTATTTTTTAATGCACATGGAATTTAGTACAAGTTTTGCTGGCTGCAGGCTTACATGAATCATATAAATTAGAGGGTAACAAAAGAACATATTAGCATTTGTTAGCCTAGATGCACGGATTTTGTACTAACCATTTTAATATGTACTACAACTTTTCCACCCTCAAGTTAAAAAGCCTTTCAATTTTTCAACCAACATCATAATTGAATTGGTTCTTTCTCTGCCTAAGGATAATGATTTTACACTGATAGAATCTTTATTAGATTCTAAGGATATACTGATGTTACTGGTTTGAAGTCAAACAACTCCACCCAGTGAAAGGGGTATTTCAGGGAAATCATGGGAAAATACATATATATATATATATATATATATATATATATATATATATATGTATTTTAGAGAGAATATGCTTGTTTAATTACTATTGCAAAAGGAGCTGAACAAGCAACTGATAATTGAGTCTCAGGAGAAATGGCCACACACTGTGAATGCTGTGTAACCTAAAATTTCATAGAGAAAAATTGGCCCCAAACCATGACTATTTTTCACACTAGGTGTTATTTTGTTGATTTTCTCATGAATGCACGTTTAAGTTAGTATTTGAGATAGGATTTCATAAAATAGGGTTCTTTTTTATTTTTATAGCTCAGAATATTTGGTTTTGGTCAACTTAGTTACATTTTGAAACAGCATTTAAATCAACAACTTCATATCAGGTTTTAAAATGTCAAACCTGATTTTTAGAGTCTAAATAATGGCCTGAAAGTGGTCTAAAAGAAAAGCTTCAGATTCTCCCAAATCAATAACTAAAATCTGGCCAAGCCCATAACCTAGTGGTTCAGGGAGCCAGATCCTGCATGAATGGCAGCAGTTCAAATCCTGGCTGGAAGCTTGAAACCTGCCACCATATGTGTGCTCATTCTTGACAGGATGGAGAAATAGAGAAGGGATTGCAGTGTGACCATACCCCCATTGGGAGGTATTTTCTTCCTTTCCCTCTGTCTTTCTCACTCTCTCTCTCTCTTTCTGCCTCTTTGAGAAATTCACATGCCCTCTGGCAAAATAAAGACTCTAAAATCACACAGTGGATCTTAGAGATAAGCTAGATATAGGTCCTTGTATTTTTGAACAATGAATCTGACATCTGGGAATAAGGACATATGTAGTATCTCCAAGTAATTTTGGTTGGGTCTTGTATGTTTTATTAGATATTTTTGTTGCCTTTGGTTACTGGCTTAAACATGGAAGAAGAGTGAAAAACATGTTACTTTTCACAAAGGAAGACTTGAGGAATAAAGAAAGTAGCTGGAGGAAAAGCAAATCTAGAAATTTAAATATTAAGGAGCGAGAATCTGACTTTGGTTGGGCCCAGTGCCACTTCTTTCCCAGAATATGGCATGTCATTTTGGAGTTGTCAACACATCAAACCACAGAGAAGGAAAAGCTAGGCTAGTATCAGAAATTAAAGCTAATAGATGCTGAACAGGCTACAACCACTAACGTTTATTCTATAAAAAAAGACAATTATCACAATGGTTTCCTTCCTGAAGCCCCCTGTTAATACTGGGAAGGCAGTTTGCTATTGTTTAATAAAAACTGTGTAGTTAATGACAAGAGTAATATTTAAGAGAAAAAAAATACTGCATATTGCAACCAATAGATGGAGTAATAGCTATGTCGCTGGATTCCCATGTAGTTGACAGTGGTTCAAGTCCTGGACCCGGTTGGTTAAACTCATGCCAGGTGCATGTGCATGTGTGCCGAAGATCCCTAGAGGAGAATGGAGGAGAAGGGATTGTGGCATGGCCATCCTCCTAGAGGATGATTTCTCTCTTTCTGTCTCTCTCTGTCTTCCTGGTGAGCGCATGCGCCCTATAGCAAAAACCTCTCAAAAAACAATTACTGCATATTAGAAGAGGTTATATAATGTAATTGTTAACAGTTCAGTTCTTCCTAAGTTCAAATCCCATCTCCTCCATTTAATACTGGCTTTCAAATCATTAAGCATTTTTAAGCCTTAATTGCCCTTTCCTCAAAATAGAGTTAATAATACTATCTGTGTTACTGTTTTACAACAATTAAATGAAATAATGCATGTGAAATGCTTTGTATAGTTCCTGACACAAAGTAATTACTTAAACAAATGTTTCAACAGAGGATTTCTTTTCTTTAAGATAGAATGGGCTGGTTCTGTATGGAACCATTTTTATTTCATTTCAATAAACAATTCTGAAGTACTACTTTTCACCAGTTAGTACAACTTTGGAAAACAATCAAGCTTTAATTCATCTCTAAACACACATTAAAAACTGTGAGGATTGGGAACCAGCAGTTAGCGTAATGTCACTGGACTCCCACATAGTCGACCGCGGTTCGCATCCTGGACTCGATGGCTTAAAACTCACGCCGGGCGCATGTGCGTGCGTGCCCAAGATCCCGAGAGGAGAATGGAGGAGAAGGGATTGCGGCGTGACCATCCCCCCTGGGGGGTGATTTCACTCTCTGCTCTATTGCAAATTTCTGTACTGAATGTATACAGTCTACTCAAACAAGAAGTTCAGGAAAAAAAAGACACTTTTTTTATTATTATTTAACCGATAAGAATTGAATAAGTACTGTATTCCCAGAATAATGCTAAGTGCTGATAATTAAATAGAAAACTAAATATTATTATTATAGCTATTTTGTACTATTTTATAACTACTATATAATAGTTACTATCTGGTATGTTGAGGTACGATGGTAGAATGGGTAAAAATGTAGGCATAAGTGCTGATAGCCTGGGTTTGAATCTTGGCCATACCACTTATTTATTAACTTTCCTGGTCTGTACCACTTTCCTAATAAGAAAATGAAGCTAATAATAGCATCAGGTGTTTTGGGACCAGCAGTTAGCGTAATGGCTATGTTGCTGGACTCCCATGTAGTCGACCATGGTTCGAGTCCTGGACCCGGTGGCTTAAACCCACATCGAATGCATGTGCATGCATGCCCAAGATCCCAAGAGGAGAATGAAGGAGAAAGGATTGCTGTGTGGCCATCCCCCCTGGGGGATGATTTCTTGCTTTCTGTTTTCTATCTCTCTCTGTCTTTCTGGTGAGCGCACGCGCCCTATAGCAAAAACCTCTCCAAAAAAAAAAAAAAAAAAAAAAAAAAAAGAAAAGAAAAGAAAAGAAAAAGAAAATAGCATCAGGTGTTTTGAAAATATAATACTCCAAGTCAGGATATGAATGACTTTCTTACTACAGCATGAAGACTGAGGTATGTCACAAGAACCAAGACATCAGAGGGAATGAACCAGTATTCACAAGTACAAAAATATCTAGTGTTAAGGAAGGTCAGACCAAACAAGACCCTTTAGGCCATAATTTGTAATTATGTTTTAAGAGTAATAGGAAGAACAGGAAAGATTTCAGGATGTGATCATATCTGTAGTGTGCAAAATTGACAGAAAAGTGGTTACAGGGTCATCAGGTAGGAGACTACTAAAGTAGTCAAACCAAGACATGATAATAAACAGATTGAAATATTTGGATAAAGGGGATTACAGAAAAATTCAGGAGATAGAATAAATTGAGTCCTGTCTGTTCTATGAGTAGAGAGAGAAAATCAGGTACATGGAAAAGTTCTTAGGTATCTGACATGACCTACCAATATAGCCACATACTAAGATTAAATAAACATCTGCTGGGACCAGCAGTTAGCGTAATGGCTATGTCGCTGGACTCCCACGTAGTCAGCCACGGTTCACGTCCTGGATCCGGTGGCTTAAAACTCACACTGGGCGCGTGTGCGTGCGTGCCCAAGATCCCAAGAGGAGAATAGAGGAGAGGGGATGGCGGCATGGCCATCCCCTCTGGGGGATGATTTCTCGCTTTCTATCTCTCTATTTCTCTCTGTCTGTCTGGTGAGGGCACACGCCCTATAGCAAAAACAAACAAACAAACAAACAAACAAATCTGCTGTTTTTCCTTGGGGCATTAATACAATCTTCTTTTGATAAGTGTATCTGCATTTTTTCTCTCAGGTAGAACTCCTTCCTTACTCAACTCCAGAGCAGATTAAGTGACTGGCTTAAACTCATCAGTGTATCACATTTTCTTAGCCTTCACAATTGTCAAGTTGTGTCCGTGCAACACAATAAATAACATCTTCCTGACACTTTCAAAAAGTACTATTATTTTTGCCACCTCAGATGTAAACCTTACAAGGTTTATGTTCAGGAGTTATTATAACATTTTACCATTGATAGTAAATCACTAAAAGTTAGCAAAGATATGGGGGAGGAAAATATACACATATAAACAACAAAACCATTATATAATAAAGTGACTAATACAGCAAAACTAAGCCAGACATTTGCACATAAGTCTCATAACTAATATAATTTTAATAGAGTCAATGCTCAGTAAATGATGCTTGGCACAGCTCAGAGATTAAATGCACAAAAGGTCTTTGCTTAAGACCAAACCCTGACCAACTAACACATTCTCCACTTGCATTAAAATCTTAGCAATTCTCTAGAGTGTGTCTCCATTAAGCCACTTAACTCTTTATCCTTAGCAGAATCATTATGTTTAATTAAAAATAAGAATGATGAAATGAAACTAGGATTTAAATAATCAGTTAAGTTCTAAAGCACAAAAATTATTATAGAAGGTTTAGATTTCTATTGAAATAAAACATCTATCAAGAAAATATCCCAAAATACTATCTTCTGGGATTCCTTCCTTCCTTCCTTTGTTTTTTTTTTTTTTTTTTTTTTTTTTTTTTTTTTTTTTGGAGAGATTTTTGCTATAGAGCAGGAGTGCTTGTTGGAGAGACAGACAGAAAATGAAAAAATACTTCCCGGACGGGATAGCCATGCTGCAATCCCTTGTCCTCCACTCTCTCTCCTCTTGAGATTTTGGGTATGCACGCATACTTGCCTGGCATGAAGTTTAAGCTGTTGGGTCTGGGATTCAAACCGTGGTTGGCTACATGGGAGACCAGCAACATAATCATCATGCCATCTGCTGGTCCCAAGAAAATTTCCTAAAATAATATCTTCTAAAGGTTGAATTTTGACAATGTGTTAAGTCTCTGTTCTAGGTATATTGCATAATTTTAAAATTTAATCTCCATAATGTATCTTTCAGGGACACATAATTAATCTACTTTTAAGTCAAGGGACTGAGGTACAAACTTAATTTGCTGAGCTGTGAATTCAACTCTGAGACTATTTGAATCAAATCAGTATCTGTTTTATATTGTAGCCTTGTTTTTGATTATATTTATATTACAACAATTTTGATGAAACTATTTATATATTATATATCTCTCACAATTTTAATAGTATTTTAATCTATAAATTCAAATTAGATCATTTTCACAGATTTAAAGCTCAATGTGTTACTGACTTCTTTATATAGGGATCCCTTTTCCCTCAAACAAAAACAGTGCTGTTGGGATTGTGAATTTCTACAACTTTTCTAAAGGAGTCTGGAGGCATATTACAAAAGAATTAAGAATTGTTGCAGTATTTGAATCAAAGGGACTAATTCTAGGAATATTCCTAAGTGATTAAATATGATCAAATTGTTTAAAGAATGTTCATTTCAATGTAATTTAGAATAGTAAAAACTAAATGTTCAAAAGATAAATTAGTAGATCAATTATTGCTTCACTATACAATGGGATAACTGAAACCACTAAGAATGTTTTCATAGAGAAATATTTATTAACATGGAAAATGTTGGGGCCAACAGGTGGAGTGGCAGCTAGGGATGCTCCCACATGGCTGACTTTGGTTTGAGTCCTGGACCTCGTGGCTTGCTTTTTCACTTTCCCTCTCTCTCTCTCCCTCTTACTATGTCCCTCTCTTGTCAAATTAAAAAAACCAATAAATAAATAAAGTTAAATAAAATAATTCTTTCAAAAAAACATGGAAAAAGTTTATACTATATAGAACGAATAAAGCAGGCCACTAAACATTATGTTATGACCCTATAATCCCATTTTAATACATACATACAGAGAAATTATTGGGATTTGAGGGATTCTTTGTGAAGGTTGTGAATGCAAACAATAAGCACCTATTGGAGTGAACTTAAACATAAAAGATGTACTTATTATAAGGATCTAGGAGTACATCATTTAAGTCAAGAGTAGAAGTATAATTGGACCTTAACAGAGATAGAAATCGGACACTAGAAAGCTATTGGGAAACAAGACAGATATATTCTTGGAATCTTTCTCTTCCCTCAAGGCATCCCAGTCAATCTCTTCTGCTGCCCTGAAAACCTGCTTCCATCTTTCTTGACTGATTGTCTTCACTTCCATGTTCCTATCACAGAAATTAAACACACCCCACTCCGTACACTCAAGTTTATATATTCTCACTTTAAGCAATCAAAAAAGGCTGACTGATATCTATGAGTTCAAAAATGGTAAAAATAGGGGCAAACAGATGGCATGGTGGTTAAGGCACTGGACTTGATAAAAACCTAAAAGCAAACAAATAAACAAAAACAGTGAAAATACATCACTGGTCAACCTTAACTCACATACTAACTGTGGTTCAATAAAAGGTGACCAACGAAACTCGGTAAAAAATTAGGAATCTGATGGCTGATGCCAACTCCAAGGATTGGAGATGAGTGGTCAGGGTCTGGAAAATTACCCCAAACTAAAGTACTTTTGTATTTTTACACTTTTCTGAAATGTTTAATGTGAACATATGCCTCTTTTGTACTAATAGATTTACCCCACAAAATGTTGTCTACTAACTAGGCTGAAAGAAGCAATGAATATAACAGGTGAGTCTCCTATGCAAGCAGTAGAGCCATGAGTTATTTCTCTAGCCCTGCTAGAAATCTCATATGAGGTAGAGAATACTCTGGCTTAGAAATCAGTACAGTGCTCACTTTGACAGCACATATACTAACATGGAATGATATAGAGAAGATTACCATGGCCCCAGCACAAGGATGACACACAAATTTGTGAAGCATTACATATTTAAAAAAAAAAAAAAAAAAAGAACATGGAAGTACAAATCACACCTTGCTGGACGCCTGGCTACCTGGGGCTACAGGGCCTAATGGCAGAGATCCATGGCTCATCCACTCCCCCATTCACCTTTGGGCTTCAGGTATGTGTCTTGGAACTTTAAGACAAAATTGTGCCCTTCCCTGCCCATCCTGATACTGGTTAGAGCGAAGGGCTTTGCTGACTGCCTGGCTGCCTGTGGCTGCAGGGCCTAAAGGCCTGGACCTGTGGCTCAACCCATCCCCCACTCTCCTTTGAACTCTCTGGACTTCAGTGTTCTGGATAGTGCAGGCCCCATGATCTTTCTTTGCTCCTGAGTTGAAGCTCAGCAGATCAGTGTTTCTAAAGAAAACATACCTGTTCTTTAGAAAGAGGGAGGACTTTGGGTCACCCAGGACCAGTGACAATGGTGCAGGGTATGGGTGAGCAACAAGGAGGCAGAGAGAAGAGAGATCACCAATTTTCTATTCTTATATACCTTTCAACACTCAGAGATACCTTGAATAATTTAGGAAGGAATGTATAGAACACTAGATGACTAGGAACCATTGCAGAAGCACAAGAAATATGAGCAACCAACCAAATGTGCTTTCTCCCAAGGGAAAACATCAATTCCATATCACACATGGATAACACAATGGGAGTTGTGGAAATGTTGGATAAGCAATTCAGAATTTTTATAGTAACCAAACTAAATGAGATGCAAGAAGAAAAGAAACAATGAGCTCCAGGAGATGAGGAAGTCCTTTTAGGCTTTGAAAGAAGAAATAGACACCGTAAAAAAAGAATCAAACAGAATTGTTATGGATGAAGAATGTGATTCAGGAAATCAACCTCCCTTGAAAGTATTAAAAGTAGATTTGATCACAGAGAAGATTGAATCTTGAATGTAGTAGACAAAACCTCGGACTTAGAAAAAAAAATATATCAAAAAGACTGAGAAAACAGCCAAGAAAAATGAGAATAATATACAAGAAATACTAGATACCATCAAGCGCCCAAACATCCAGATAACTGGTAGCCCAGAAGGAGAAAATAATAAGGGCATTGATCATTTATTTCATGAAATCCTGGAAGAAAACTTTCCAAACCTAGAGAGGCATTCAATTATCCAAACCCAAGAAATACATAGGACTCCAAATAGAATCAACCCAAGAAGATCTTCTCCAAGACACATCATAGCCAGATTGGCCAAAACCAAGACAAAGACAAGATATTAAAATTGGCAAGAGGAAAACGTCAAGTTACTTACAAAGGTCATCCCATCAGGCTAACATCAAACCTCTTTTCAGAAACAATGCAAGCAATGAAAGACTGGGGAAATATAGTAAAATTGTTAAATAAAAAACTATTTCAACCAAGAATACTGTACCCAGAAAGATTATCCTTCATACGGGAAAATAGATAAAAACATTCTTGGATAAAAAACAAAACCTGAAAGAATTTACTAATTCCAGACCAGCTATTCAAGAGGTTCTAAAAGGAGTGCTATGCCAGGAAAACTAAAAAGTCAGACAAATAGTTATAAGAGGAAAAACAAACAAACAAACAAACAAAAACAACCAAAAAAGTGGCTCACTTAATGATAGGAATAGGTCTCGAAATAGTGATAATAATATTGAATGTTAATGAATTAAATTCTTCAGTTAAGAGATACAGACTGACTGAATGGATAAAGAACAACAACAACAAAAAAATAAAATTAAAAAAAAAAAGCAGAAACCCTCTATCTGCTGCCTACAAGAAATGTACCTTACGGATAAAGACATACATAGACTAAAAGTGAAGGGCTAGAAAATGATATTCCATGCAAATGGAAATCAAAAAAGGGCTTGAGTTGTGATACTGATTTCAGATAAAATAGGCTTTAAGACAAAGACTATAAGAAAAGATGAAGAAGACATTATATAATAGTAAATGGACAAATTTGGGAAGAAGACATAATGCTTATAAATATCTATACATCCAACTCAGGAGCACCTAAATAAGTGAAGGAAAAAATACTGGAGCCAAAGGGAGGTATAGAGTGTAACACCATAATTATTGGGGATCTCAACACCCCATTATCTCCTTTAGACAGATCTTCTATACAAAAATTAAACAGAGATACAGGGCTTAAATGATACTATAAATCAAATGGGCTTGGTGGACATCTATAGAACTTTTCACCATTAAGACAAAAAAAAAAATACGTTTTTCTCACCCCAGCAAAGAACCTTTTCAAAGACTGACCACATGATTGGACACAAATCAAGCCTCTATATATTCAAAAGGCATAGAAACTATATACAGCATCTTCTCTGACCATGATGGAATTAAACTCAAGACTAATTTCAATAGACACCATAAAAAATACACAAAAACATGAAAACTAAACAACCTACTTCTGAATGACTTCTTAACTAACAAATAAATTAAGTCTGAAATCAAAAAATGTATAGAGACAAATGATAATGAGCACATGAGTTTCCCTAATCTATGGGACATAGCAAAAGAAGTCATAAAAGGGAAATTCATAGCAATTAGTGCACATCAGAAAAAGATGGAAAGGTGGCAAATAGACAACATCATGTCTCAGGGATTTGGAAAAACAACAACAACAACAACAAACTAAAAATGCCAGGCAAAAAGAAATCAAAGATTTGAGCAGAAGTAATTGAAATAGAAAATAAATGAACTATACAGAAAATAAATGAAAGCAAAAGCAGGTTCTTTGAAAATGTTAACAAGATTGACACACCATTAGCTAGACTGATAAAGAAGAAAAAAAGAAACCAATAAATCAAATACGTAATCAAACAGGCAATATTACAACAGACATAACAGAAATACAAAACATCATCAGAGGATACTTTGAGTGACTATATGGCAACAAACAAGAGAACATGGAGGAGCTGGACAAATTCCTGGATGCATATAATCTACCAAGATTGAATCTGGATAACATAGAAAACATGAATAGACCCATAACAAGCCATGAGATTAAATCATTAATAAATAACCTCCCAGCAAAGAAATGCCCAGGTCTGATGGCTTTACTTCTGAATTCTATAAAATGTTCAAGGAAGAGTTAACCCTTATCCTACTCAAATTATTTCTAAAGATCCAAAAGGAAGGAAACCTCCCAAATTCATTTTATGAATCCAACATTATCCTCCTTCCCAAAACAAGACAAAAAAGGAAAAGTACAGACCAATATCTCTGATGAATATAGAAGAAAAAATTCTCAACAAGATACTTGCAAATCACATCCAACATATAACAAAGATTATTCATCACGATCAGTAAGGCTTTATTCCAGGGACTCAAGGGGGTTCACCATAGCAAGACTAAAAATATAAAACACCATAATACCAGAAAGAAAGATAAAAACCATATGATCATTTCAATTGATGCAGAAAAAGCATTTGATAAAATATAACATCCTTTCATGATTAAGATTCTCAGCAATATTGGTATAGAAGGATCATTTCTCAACACAATAAAAGCCATCTATGAGGGACCAGCAGTTAGCATAATAGCTATGTCGCTAAACTCCCATGTAGCCGACCATGGTTTGAATCTCAGACCTGGTGACTTAAACTTATGTGGGGCATGTGTGCATGAGTGCCCACGATCCTGAGAGGAGAACAGAGTAGAAGGGATTGCGGTGTGGCCATCCCTTCGGGGGGGGGGGAGGTTGATTTCTCGCTTTCTATCTCTCTGTCTCTCTCTGTCTTTCTGGCGAGCGCATGAGCTCTATAGCAAAAACCTCTCAAAAAAAAAAAGCCATCTATGAAAAATATATAGCTAATATTATACTGAATGAGGAAAGCAAAAAGCTTCTCCACTAAAAACTGGTACTAGACAAGGCTGACCACTTTCTTCACTGTTTTTTAATATAGTGCTGGAAGTCTTAGCTTATGCAATCAGAAAAGAGAATAATATAAACATAATTCAAATAGACAAAAAAGAGTTGAAAATATCTTTATTTGCAGATGACATGATGGTAGATTTAGAAGACCCAAAGGTTTCCATGAAAATTCTTACCCAAGTAATAAATGAATACAATGAAGTGGCAGGATACAAAATCAACATCCAAAAATCTATAGCATTACTATATATGAACAACAAGCAGAATGAAGTACAGTTGAAGGAAGGAATCCCTTTTACCATAGCCACAAAATGTATAAGATACCTAGGAATAAACCTAACTAAGGAAGTCAAAGACCTTTACAAAGAAAACTACGAAAATCCTTTAAAAGATATTGGAAATGACATAAAAGAATGGAAGACATCTCATGTTCCTGGATTGTAAGAATATAATCAAAAGGCGATTCTACCCAAATTAATCTACGTATTTAACACAATTCCAATCAAAATATGAGAGATGTTCTTCACAGATCTAGAAAAGACAATCAGACTTTGTCTGGAATCATAAAAGACCTTGTATTGTCAAAGCAATCCTGTGTAAGAAGCCTGGAGAGGGTGGCATCTCACTCTCTGACCCCAAAATATACTATAAAGCTGTGATAATCAAAACAACATGGTATTGAAAACAAACAAGCAAGGAAACAAACAACAACAACAAAAACAGATAGGCGGACCAATGGAATAGAATAAAGACCCCAGAAATAAACCCCAAAGTTACAGCCAACTGATTTTTGACAAAGGATAGCAGTCAATCCATTGGGAAAAGGAAAACCTTTTCAGCAAATGGTGCTGGAAAAACTGAGTATACACCGACAGAAAGATGAAACAGAATCCCCATCTTTCACCATTAACAAAAATCAACTCAAAATGCATCAGAGATCTGAACGTAAGACCTCAAACTATAAAACTACTGGTGGAAAATACTGGGGAAACTCTGGGAGACATTGGGGTAGGCAAAGACTTCTTAAATAAGGCTCCCAAAGCATGGGCAACAATTCCTAAAATAGACAAATGGGACTATATCAGATTAAGAAGCTTCTGCACAGCAAATGACACAGTAATTAGTGTGAATTGATAACCCTCAGAATGGGAGAATATTTTTGTAAAATATGCCTCAGATCAGGGACTGATAAGGGCCTGATAAACAGAATACACAGGAACTCAAGTGGCTTACCCCCCCGCCCCCCCAAAAAAATTCTAACCCAATTAAAAGAAGGGAAAATGAGCTGAACAAAAGGAAGGCATATATATGAACTCTAAGGAAGACATATATATGAACAGCCAAAAAGCATATGAGGAAATGCTGAGATGCATTTTAAAACCACAATGAGATACCACCTAACCCCTGTAAGAATGGTGAAGATTAAAAATGCAAACAGTGGGGGACCAGCAGTTAGCGTAATGGCTATGTCACTGGACTGCCACGTAGTTGACCGCAGTTCGAGTCCCGGACCCGGTGACTTAAACTCACACCGGGCGCGTGTGCGTGCGTGCCCAAGATCCCGAGAGGAGAATGGAGGAGAAGGGATTGCGGCGTGGCCATCCCCGCTGGGGGGTGATTTCTCGCTTTCTATCTCTCTGTCTCTCTCTGTCTGTCTGGTGAGTACATGCGCCCTATAGCAAAAACCTCTCCAAAAAAAAAAAAAAAAAATGCAAACAGTGGTAAGTGTTGGTGGGGTTGTGGTGAAAAAGGAACTCTCCTACATTGTTGGTGGGAATGTAAACTGGTTCAGCTACTGTGGAAAACAATATGGAGGTTCCTCAAAAATCTACAAATAGAACTACCATTTGGTCCAGCAGTCCCACTTCTGGGTATCTCCCCAAAGGACAGGAGAATGCTCAGTCAGAAAAGCACTTGCAAATCAATGATTATTGCAGCATTGTTCATGGATGCTAAGACATGGAAACAACCCAAATGTCCACAAAGAGATGAATGGATGGAAAAATTGTGGCATATATACTCTATGGAATACTATTTAGCCTTAAAAAACAAGACCCTGGCATTTGATAGAAAGTGGTCAAATATGGAAGATCTATTGCTGAGTGAAGCAAGTCAGGATATGAAAGAAAGATAATGTATGAATCCACTTAATATATATATAGACTATCCACACTTTATGGTAGAGATTGAAATACTGGAAGGTATAAAAGCAGTAAAAATAATTACTGATGCTGAAGTCAGTGTGGAATCGGGGGAGGAAGAGAAGGGTATAGAGAAGGATAGCACGAGAACAAATAGGCATTACATTAGTGGGACAGAGAAATGGTTTATTATCTCTTGATGATAACATGTATAGTATTCTCAACTGGACTCGTCTGAAAAGTATTTCATGTTGGGTAAATTCTCTTTACAAGCCAAATGATATATAGTCATCGAATGTTTAAAAAAATGAGGATAAATAATAATAATAATAATAATCTGAAAAAATGATGAAAAGCTATTTGATAATGAGGATGTGGACAGTAATGTCTTTGTCTTGACTGATATGCATGGTAATCATGCTGGAAAAAGAAAAGTAGTACACTGTAAAGACATATGTGATTAACTGTAATATAAAATTATGATAATAAATTAAATCTGATTAAAAAAATCAGTACAAATCTTCTTTCATTACTACACTTTATGCCCCTATATGTTTCACTGAAGATCCTGTGGTCATATTAGAATATCTATTGAAAGAGGGAAAGCTCAGAAGTTGGATACAAGGGGCCAAAAAGACATTTGAGGATATTTGGGTCCCAGCTTCATTTGACACCCAAAAGAAGGTGGTTGAGGAATACAGAAGCAGCTTGATACAATACAACTTTCATTACACCACAAAAGAAAAGTGGTCAAGGGAATGTTTCACCTTTAGGTAGCCACTCACACTCACTAGTTTTTAATTTTGAAAAATGAATAAGCTTGAACCAGAACATCTGTAACACTGAATCATACAGTTCTAAATATTTGGTATGAGTAATTCATAAAGTAATGAGCTTTGATTATTAACTTGGTTGTTTATGACAGCTAAAATACACCCTTAAGCTGTGTATATTACACAGGGATTTTCTATATTAGAGGTCTTGGTCATTTATTATAGAATAGACCTTGTCATTCAGGTATGCAATGCATGGCTATTTTAATGGGTTTTTAAGCTCTCCTTCATGGTTCATTAACATGGATGGACATAACTGCCGAGGTCATAAAGCACAATAGCTTTCCTAAACTTACTTGATAAATAGGTCAATCAGCTTACTTCATAGAGGCAACAACATTCCAGATAAGCACAAATTGAAACTCACACAGAACTAATTGCATATGGGATGACCAATATGTCAATTCAAAAATAATGTCCACACATTAAACTATTATCAATTGTCTTTCCATTTTGTTTTCCTCTGGCTATATACAACGATGCTCCCATTAATAAATCTTTAATATTTCTTTTCTTTTTTAAAAAGTTTATTTTTAAACTTATTTCATGGGAGAGAGAGAGAGTAATGAGAAAGACAGAAGCATCCTCTATCTCCTTCCAGCCTTCCATCCAAGTCAGCCAGAATCATGGGCACATACATAGACATCTGGTATCTACAGGTTAACCAGCGAACTGAACCTTGATATTCTATATGGCTTCCAGCATTGCCGAGCATTTAGTTGCTGTGCCAGTGCAGCAGGATTAACATTTCTTTCATTTGGAGAGAAAGTAATAGGATTTTGCATATCCAGCAAGTTAAATCTTCACACAAAATTTTGTTATCATGAGAGCTAATTCTCAATATGCCATCGTAATTATTCTGTGCTACCTACTGCCCACCACACAGTATTATTTTAGTTTCTGGTCATATTGGCTCTTTTTTAAAAAGATGTGCTACACGTCATAAATGTAGTTGAATTCCTCCCCCTTATAATCAAAAATCTGTCAGGAGGTTTGTTGGCATTCGACTCTGATATTATACTGTTTGACATCATTCAATAATGTGTTGCACACTGAACAAACAAGTGTTACTCTTTAGTTTACAATATATGTCAAAATAAATGGCTATTTCAGGACTGCTTTTTACTGAATGACACTTCTATGTGGGTCATGCTTTTACTTATCGACCTTAGGTTCCTGGAATGAGGAGCCTCAAGACCAATTATTAGCTCAATTGTTCCCAGTATATTTTTTAACAAATTGTCAAACCCAGAGATCAAGTCTAAACAATTTAATGAAACAGACTGCTCTACTTCATCTAATAAATTGTTTTATTATCTTCAGTACCCTTGGTACTAAGACGAAGCCCTGTCTTTAAGTTTCTGGTTTTACAAACATTAGTTTATATTTCTACATAATTTTTTTATTTTCATCATAGCTACATGTTTATTCATTGCTTACACACATTAACAAGATTACTGCTTAGATTAAAATTAGAATAATCTTAAGTAATTGGGATTATTTAAAAATTACCTTCATAAATTGCTAGTGCATTATTGTAGAGGCTTACAAAGGAAGGGATTCAGGGGTCAGCAGGTTGCATGGTGGTTAAGGGTGCTGGATTCCATTGTTGGTCTCCGAGACCTGAAAGTTGACAACCTCTTTGCATCTGGGAGGCTGCTCCCAGTGACTTTGCAGCTGTCACCATGCCACAAAACGAATATACTGAATTACATCGTAAATACTATGGATACCATCTGGATTACCATGAGAAAAAGAGAAAGAAGGAAAGTTGGGAGGCTCATGAACATTCAAAGAAGGCAAAAAAGATGACTGGTCTGAAGGCTAAAGCTCTATCATAAACAGCGCCATGCTGAGAAAATACAAGTGAAAAAGACTACCAAGATGCATGAAAAGAGGAACACCAAACAGAAGAATGATGAAAAGACTCCACAAGGAGCAGTACCTCCCTATCTGTTGAACAGAGAAGGACAGTCCCAAGCTAAAGTACTTTCCAATATGATTAAACAAAAAAGGAGGGACCAGCAGTTAGTGTAATGGCTATGTCGCTGGACTCCCACGTAGTCAACCGCGGTTCGCGTCCCGGACTCAGTGGCTTAAACTCATGCCGGGCGCGTGTGCGTGCGTGCCCAAGATACCGAGAGGAGAATGGAGGAGAAAGGAGAAGGGATTGCGGCGTGGCCATTCCCTCTGGGGGGTGATTTCTTGCTTTCTATCTCTCTGTCTCTCTCTGTCTGTCTGGGGAGCGCACATGCCCTACAGCAAAAAAAAAAAAAAAAAAAAAAAACCCTCAAAAAAAAAAAAAAAAAAGGAAAGAAAAAGTGGGAAAATGGGGAGTCCTTCTACCCAAAGTTCGAGCCCAAGGAGAAACAGAAGTCTTAAAAGTTATTCAAACAGGAAAGAGAAAGAAGAAGGCATGGAAGAGTATGTTTACAAAAGTCTACTTTGTTGGAGATGGCTTTACTATAAAACCACCGAAATATGAAAGATTCATTAGGCCAATGGGCTTACATTTCAAGAAGGCCCATGTCACACATCCTAAACTGTAAGCCACCTTTTGCCTGATAATATGCAATGTAAAGAAGAATCCCTCATCCCCACTATATACAACTTTGGGTGTTACCACCAAAGGTATTGTCATTGAGGTGAATGTGAGTGACTTGGGCCTTGTGACACAAGGAGACAAGGTTATTTGGCAGAAATATGCCCAAGTTACCAACAATGCTGAAAATGATGCATGCATAAATGCTGTTTTACTGGTTTGAAAGCAGTTGTATACAAATAACTCCTTGAATTTTTTGAAGATGATATACCAATCTGGAAAACCATCACGATTGATGTTTCTGAATATAGCCGGTCTTACATGTCTGTAGTCATCAAAAGATTATTTATTAAATTGTACAAAAACATTACAGGGGCCTGGTTTTACCAAAAAAAAAAAAAAAAAAAAAAAAAAAGGGTGTTGGATTCCCACATGGTCGAACATGGTTTGAGTCCCAGACCTGGTGGCTTTCTTTCTTTCTTTCCCTTTCTCTCTCCCTGTCTCTGTCTGGTCAAATTAAAAAATAATAATACTAACAAAAGATGGAATTAAATAAATAAATATTTAAAAAACAAATAAATTAAGAAAAATAAAGGATGGGGTTCAAAACTGAATTAGATGGTTCTATACCAGGCACTCAACTTCTGTACTCAAATTTTACAGTAAATAACTCAAAATTATTTTTAACAATTTAGCCTGAATTTCTGTTTACATTTCTTCCCTCTCCTAGTGCATGTTGTGATGGTAAATACAACAGACACTCTACTAAATCAATTGTTCCTTTGTTCTTTAAAATATTTTATAGTCTCTCTTTATAATGTAGAGTTTTTTAGGTAGTTAGTTAAGAAAAAGTCTTTGCCTTCCTCATATCCCTTATACATTATTTTTGTCAGTAGGTCATGGTCATAAGAAAAGGTACATTTTTTAATCTTATGAATCTGAAACTAAAAAAAAAAATTGATTTCTTTACAATTCATATGTAAAGAAATTAAAGTACCAAAATTGAAGCAATCATATCCAATTCTACTTTACTCCCCACCCTACTCCTCAATTACACAGCATCGACTACTTTTGATCATTTTAATCATTTAACCATGACGACTAAGGCCTAGGCCCCTATATCATAGCCTATAGACTGCATGAGCTTCAGCAGATTTCTCATGATTACTTAAAAATCTTTAATAGCACACTGACACCAATATTCCTAGATTTATCAATACCAGACATCATCAAATATCTAATAACTTATGAGAATTTAACTCATTTATTCCTTCTCTCATCTCATCAAGTAGTATGTGATCAAACCTTTTACAGGTGCTACAAATATAGACATGTGCAGAATACAGGAAGCCTTGCCTTCATTAAGCTTCCATTGCAATGGGAAGGAGGAAACAATAGACATTATAGGCCAAGTATTGATAACAGAGAAGAATAAAAAAGTGAATGCAGTATCAGGGCAAGCAAGAAATAAGAGTTATTTTTTTATAGGGTTATTCAAGAAGGCCTTCCTTTGTTTCTTTTTTGTTTGTTTGTTTGTTTGTTTGTTTTGTAATAGGGCATATGTGTTCACTAGAGATGGCAGTGAGAGGGAAAGTGAGAAATCACCCCAGGGAACCTGGCCATGCCACATTCCCTTCTCCACCATTCTCCTTGTGGTATTTTCGTAGTGCATACACATGCCTGGTGTGATTCTCAAGTCACTAGGTCTGAGACTCAAACCACAGTTGGCCATGTGGGAATTCAGCACCTTACCCACTACACTACCTACTGCCCCCAAGAAGGCCTTCTTGACAAGGTGACATTTCATAAGAGCCTGAAGATAATAAAGGAATGAACCCTGTCACTATCAAAGGGAATGTGAAGAACTGTAGCAGAAACATATTTGCTCTGCTAAATAAGAACTGGTAAGAAAGCTAGTGTATATGGAGTACAGTGAGAGCAGAGAGTGGTAGAAGACAGAGTTTGGGACAGTGGGCATGGAGGGGGCATGCTGCAGATCATGTGGATCTTTGTCAGCTAATAAGAACAAAATGAATTGTATGATTATATACTGAGGAAATGGGTTTCCAGCATCAGCATGAAGCAGGGTAGAGATAGACATTCAATGTCAGCGTCCATGACGACAAAGGCCTAGGCCCCTACATCACAGCCTATAGACTGAACGAGCATCAGCAGATTTCTTCTGATACTATAATACTATTCTTAACAATATTGTGGAAACCACACTGGATTAGGGACTGTGCAATGATAAGATGAGAGACTTGTATAAATATTAAAGGTGGAAAAAAGCCTTGAACTAAGGCAGTGACATTAAATAGGTAGAAGAGTGGACAGATTTGAAAGAAATTTCCAAAAAGTAATTGGTGACTATTTAAATGTGACTCTAAAGAAAAGATAGGAAAATAATGAAGAGATTTAACAGAAAAATTCAAGAGAGAAGGATGGTTTCATAACTTTAAAAATACATATTTACTGGGAACAGCATATGTAATAAGGACTATGTTGCTGGAGTCCCATGTCGAGTCCTAGACCCAGCGGCTTAAAACTCACACCTGGCACTTGTGCATGCCTGCCCTGAATTCTAAGATGAGAATGAGAAGGGACTGTGGTGTGGCCATCCCCCCTGGAGGGGGGTGATTTCTTGCTTTCTGTCTGTCTGTTTCTGCCTTCCTGGTGAGCACGTGTACCCTATAGCAAAAATCTCTCTAAAAAAAAAAGAAAAAAATATATATATATTATTGACAATTTACATTTTAGCTACCTCTCATTTGTTTTTCTTCAAAAGTACAATCTGAATCCATCATTTCAAAGAAATAAGTCTTGGAACCAGCATTAGTATAATGGCTATGCTGCTGAACTCCCACGTAGTCTACCACGGTTTGAGTCCCGGACCCAATGGCTTAAACTCACGCCAGGCGCCTGTGCATATGTGCCCAAGATCCCAAGAGAAGAATGGAGGAGAAGGGTTGCGGCATGGCCATCCTCTCTGGGGGGTGATTTCTTGCTTTCTGTCTCTGTGTCTCTCTCTGTCTTTCTGGCAAGTGCACGCACCCTATAGCAAAAAAATTCTCCAATAAATAAATAAATAAAATCCTCTCAAAAAAAGGATTCTTTCTTTTTTTCTTTCTTTTCTTTTCTTTTTTTTTTTTTTTTTTTTTGAGAGTTTCTTTTGCTATAGGGCACGTGCATTTGCCAGAAAGACAGAGAGAGACAGAAAGCGAGAAATCACCCCCCAGGGGGCATGGCCACTCCGCAATCCCCTCTCCTCCATTCTCCTCTCAGGATCTTGGGCACATACCCGCACCTGGCGTGAGTTTAAGCCACCAGGTCCGGGACTCGAACCACGGATGACTAAATGGGAGTCCAGAAACACAGCCATTACTCTAACTGCTGGTCCCTGAGAGGTTTTTGCTATAGGGCACATGTGCTCTCCAGAAAGACAAAGAGAGACAGAGAGACAGAATGTAAGAAATCACTCCTCCGGGGGGTGGGGGGTGGTCATGCCACAATCCCTTCTCCTCCATTCTTCTCTTGGGATCTTGGGCACGCATGCACGCACACACACGTGCCCAGCATGAGTTTAAGCTGCTCGGTCTGGGACTCGAACAGCAGTCAACTACATGGGAGTCCAGCGACATAGCCATTATGCCAACTGCTGGTCCCTATAAATTTTTTTTTTTTTTTGAGAGGTTTTAGCTATAGGGCATGTGTGCTCACCAGAAAGAGAGAGAACTACAGAGAGACAGAAAGCGAGAAATCATCTCCAATCCATGCTGCAATCCCTTCTCCTCATTCTGCTCTTAGAACCTTGGGCATGCTGGGACCAGCAGTTAGAGTAATGGCTATGTCACTGGACTCCCATGTAGTCGACTGCGATTCGAGTCATGGACCCAATGGCTTAACACTCACTCCGGGCGTGTGCGCGTGCGTGCCCATGATCCCGAGAGGAGAATGGAGGAGAAAGGATTGCTGCGTGGCCATCCCCCCTGGGGGGTGATTTCTCGCTTTCTATCCTTCTGTCTGTCTGTCTGGGGAGCGCACATGCCCTATAGTAAAAACTTCTCAAAAAAAGAAGAAAAAAAAAAGAATCTTGGGCATGCATGCACACGCCACACCCTGCGTGTCTTTAAGCCACTGGGTCTGGGACTTGAACTGCAGTTAACTACATGGGACTCCAGCGACATAGCCATTACACCAACTTTTGGCCCCCAAAGAAACGATTTTTAAAAAATTCTTCTTCAGAATTTAGTGTGTATTAATATGTATTAGGCCAATGAATCTTACCCAGTTTTTTTCAATAAAATTTGAATCGTACATTTTGAAAAGGTGATAAGCTAAATGATAAAGGTTACATAGCAATAAGATAACAGAAACTGACAGAATAGTCTAGTCATTTAAAATCCTCTAACTGGGAATGAGGCACTGTAAATGCGGTGCACAAGGTTTAAGGGCAAGAAGGAAGTGGCAGGCAGGGTCTGGGTGGGAAGACTGCAGGTGCGGCAAGTGGTTGGGGTGACCTGCATGGCCCAGACCAGCATCTGTTGCAGGCGGGCTATGTATGAGCAGTGCTGAAAGTGGAGCAAAGAGGCCAGAAATACTTTCCTGACTCAGCCTATAATGCTTGTGGACACAATACCCACTGGCAACAAACCTCAGAGCTTGGCCAGAAGCAGAAGGCAAGGAAGCTCTTCAAGCCAAGACCTGTGTGTCAGACCCCATTAGCAACTGAAGAGAGCTCCTAAAAGAGGCAGATACAGAAACTGTCAAAGTTGGTAGATTAGTGTTTACCAATTCCTCAGTCATTGGGGCAGATATGTCATCAAACACAAAAGGAAAAGTCACAGAAAAGGCCAAAAAGGCTGGCAAGACATTGAATTCCATGCCACAACCTGTCTCTGGAAAGGCAGTGGCCGGCTTCCTCTCTGGAAAGGCAGTGGCCCACTTCCTCTCTGGAAAGTCCCTCTGGAAGTCAGCAAAGCCCTGTGCAAATAGCTATAGGGCGTGTGTGCTCACCAGAAAGACAGAGAACGACAGAGAGACAGAAAGTGAGAAATCACTTTCTGGGACTTGCTTGGGACCAGTAAGTGGCATGGTGGTTACACAGTTGGACTCCCACATGACTTGACTTGTTTGAGAACCACACCCCATGGCTTGAAACCCAGGACTGGCCTGCAGGCCCAAAATCCCAAGAGGAGACTGAAGGAGAAGGAATTATGGTGTGGCCATCCCTGCTTGGGGGTGTTTTCTTGCTTTCTGTCTATCTGGTAAGCGCAAATGCCCTAGAGCAAAAATTTCTCTTTAAAAAAAAAAAAAAAAGAAAAAATAAGATCTCTGTCTTAGAAACCGAGGAGGACAGCATCCCAGGCCTCGAAGCGGTTGCCAATCCTGGGCTGGTGTTAGCTGGTCAGGCTGATAGCTCTAGGGAGGGCACCTTCCAGCTCAAGTGATGAGTTAGACAGACGTGAAGGTGAATCCCTCAGAAAAGCCAGCCCAGACAAAATCTCCTCCGTCCCTGACAAGAAGTCTCCTGCAAGAAGGGCAGCCCTAAGCCACTGGGGGTGAGGGGCACCCCAGGTCAGAGCAAGTGCTCTGACCCTAGCTGGGAGGGCCAAGAAGCCAGAAGAGGAGTCAGACAGTAGCAGTGAGTCTAAAAGTGAGCAGGAGGCCTCTGCAGGAACTCTCAGTCAGGTAAAGCCCTCAGGGAAAACTCTCCGGTCAGGGCTCGTCAGTTCCCGCCATGAAAGGGCCACATAGCTCCCCCTGGGAAGGCAGGGAGGCCAGAGGAGGACTGCGTAAGTCTGACGATGAGGAAGATACATCCGTGGCTGTGACCCCGCTTCAGGTAAAGCCACCAGGGAAAGGGGAATCCCCTCCCTTCCCCTGCAGAGTTGCCCCGGTCTTTGCGAAAGAGTCCCTAGAGCTCCGCCCCTCAGGTGGCCACTGGGGTGACAGGGCCTGTGGCCAAGGCTGAGGTAGGAAAGTGGGAAGGGGACTCGGAGAGCAGCAGCGAGGAGAGAGGCAGCCGGTTGTGAGCAGACGCAGCCTTTGTAGCCCTACCTATGAGCCTAGGTCAGGCGAAGCCCAAAAGCCTGGAGGTCGGACCGCCTCTCCTACATGTGGAGCCTTCGGGGGAAGGCGCCGGCGCAATGCCTGCTGGGAAGGCAGGCTCACAGCCCCTGGTGGGGGGGCGGAGGGGCGGGGAGGGGGCGGGGGGGGGGGGGGGGGGGGGAACGGAAGCCCGAAGAGGCTCAGAGCGCATCCTCGGGAGTCCTGGGACAGCGATTAGGGAGCACCGACAGCCGTGGCCCAGCCGGCGAAGTCTTCAAGGAGCATTGCCTCAGGTCCTGTCAAGGAGCCATTGGGAAAACGGACTGTCAAGGCACCCCTCAGAAGGCAGAGCCTGAGGCTACCCACGTCAAGGCTGAAAGGTCCAGGGAGGATACGAGAGCAGTGAGGACAGTCTAACGGTGAGGAGGCGGCACTGGCAGCCATGGCTCCAGCTCAGACAACACCAGCCCCGAAAACTCCTCAGACCAAGGTCTCCCCAAGGAAATGCACCCGGAGACCCCCGCATCTGCCAAGATTGCCCAGAGCGAGTGGGCACCCCACGTCCCTGGAAAGCAGGAACAGCAGCTGTTCCAGCCTGCCCAGTCCCAGCTGTGGCTCGAGCGCCCAGGGGCCAGAGGAAGATTCTTCAAGAAGCGGGGAGAAGTCAGAGGCTTGAGGAAGGGATGGCTCCTACTGCAGTAGAGGGACAGAAGAAGTCTGGGGAAAGGCTTCCAAAGGAAAGCTGACTCTGTGTCCCTATGAGGGTAACCCAGTATTCCCTGGGAAGATGGCCTCCAGTCTCCAGGTCAAAGACCAGGTGCAGTAAGACTCTTGAGAGCACTGAGGAGGAATCACACAGTGAGGAGGCAGCCATGACACCAACCTAGGTTAAAACCTCTCAAGCCAAATTCAGTCCAGTTCCCAGCAGAATGTCTTCTACAAAAAGGGCAATATCAGTTCCTTGGAAAGTAGTAACTGCCGCTGCCCAAGACAAACAGGGGCCCCCGGCCAAGGCATAGCCACCAGTTGAAAACATCAAAGAGTCCAGCCAGCATCTGAGCCAGCTGTGGGGAGGGCAGTGGTCCCAGCAGCTCCAACCCAGATGGCTCCAGTCCAGAGGCCAGAGGGAGACTGAGAGAGAGGAGTCATCATCATCTCAGGCAAAGCCCCCAGGGAAGACTTCCCATCCCAAGTCAGAACTGAGTAGGCCCCTGCCAAGAAATCCCTCAGGAAAAGGACCCCTGCATCCTCCCAGGTCCAAGTGGAGAATCAGGAGGTGAACAGAGAGCCGCAGTGAAGAGTTGGATCCTGGGAATCACCGGGCCAGGAAAGGGATTCCCAAACTGCCAGAAGCAAGACCCTAGCCCCAGTACCCCTGGAGAACAACATAGAAGAGTCCTTGGCGAGCAGTAATAAAGAGCTTCAATTGGGCCAGGTAGGCCATGTTTTCTTTCTGAAGATGTTACAGGTCCAACACTGAGGCAGCAGGCTTCTCGGAGAGAGGGTAGATCTTTCCCACAGAGGAAATCTTGCTACATTTAAATAGCATTGCATAGTTAACAGAGCTTTTTCTTCCATTTCAACATATTCATCATAACAGTGAGCCTGTGAGGCAGGTGACAGAGCATGGCTCAACACGCAGACTTCAGAGCCAGACAGTGTAGGATTGAAGCCCATCTCCAGAATCTTAGGCAGACACCTTGACCATGCTGAGACTCAGATGTTATGGGTATAAAATAGGGACAGTAATGGTGTTTTTCTTTAGCATGTGCATACTGATGCAAGGACATAAAGTGAATGGCATGGTCCCATGCCAAATCAGGAGCACCTGTTACTGTCAGGAGGGCAGGTCATATTGTCCACTTGACAAGTCAGGAACTAAAGCCTTAAGAGCTGACGGTTTATCCCAGGTTCTCATGATCCATGATGTTGAGGAAGGGAGAAACAAAGAGAAAGAAAAATAAAAAACATAAAAAATCCCCAGTCTCTGGTAGATAACTGGGCTTAATATTTCCCATAATCTTGCTGCATCATATTTCATTCAAAAAATATCTGAAGACCTAAAATTTCCAGATGCTATATGAGGTACTAATGTATATAGTTATTATACCAGGTATTGACATAAAGATGTGGTTTCCATCCTATTCTTGAATGGCAACATATTTTTAATAATGCATTATTGAAAGACCAATCAAGCTCTGCTTACTGGTAACATTTAATTAATTAATTAATTAATTATTTCCATGAGTGAGAAAGACAGAGAGAGAAAGAGATAGGCAATACCAGCAGGGTTTTCATGCCACCATCTACCCCTAGCTTCAACCAGCTCCAGATCATATACTAGGTATCTATAGGTAGATCTCCAGACACAAACCTCGACCCTTCCCACATGGGTCAGCCTCAACAGAGTATTGTGTTACTGCTGCTCCATGACTGTACTCCCATGACTCAACACTTTTTATGAAGGACAAGGACAATTTTAAAACCATCTCTACTTTTCTCTTTAATATCACGTAATATGCTTTTCTAAACATGTAAAGCCACCTCTCAAAGGGAAACTTAAAAAAATTATTTCCTTTCATTCTTTTTTTATAAAAATCCGCATCCACATTTTCAAATGCATATCATCTTTCCTCCCCTACTTGTGACAGAAATCACTAATCTATGAAAGTTAGAATAATCTCAGAAATATTTTCAATAAGACATAAGATGACAGTAAAGAATAGTGTATTTTGATAATTACAATATAATTTTATTATAGTTAATTACTATTATAAAGTAATTATTGCATACATTACATTTTAATGTAATACTATACAGTAATGACACAAACTAAACTTATAGTGTAGATGAATTTTATAAACATAATATTGAACAAAAGAGGCCACAGAGTAGTGTGGCACAAAATTTTATTTATTTATTTATTTATTTATTTATTTATTTATTTATTTATTTATTTTGAGAGGTTTTTTTCTATAGGGCACGTGTGCCCACCAGAAAGACAGAGACAGAGAGACAGAAAGTGAGAAATCATCCTCCCAGGGGATGGCCACACCGCAATCTCTTCTCCTCCATTCTCCTCTCAGAATCTTGGGCACGTACGCACACACGCCTGGCATGAATTTTAAGCCACCGGGGTCCAGGACTCAAACTGTGGTCGACTACACGGGAGTCCAGTGACATAGCCATTACACTAACTGCTGGTCCTGACACAAAATTTTTTTAATATGAAGTTTAGAAGAACTAGTTAATCTAACCTATGGTGTTAGAGTTAGGATAGAACCTTTGGGAGATTCTGACTGGGAGTAATATCAGGGTTTGGTGAGAATTGATGTTTTAGGTGCTAGTGTTCTCAGTGCTAGTCACATGGGTGGGCTCACTTCATAAAAAACCAGGTGGTAACATAATTTGTAAACTATAACATGTACATGCTATAGTAAATAGAAAGGGTACTTAAGAAAATTAAAAGCTCTTAGCCATCTTTGAAATCCCACTAATTCTGGATATTTTTTCCCACATGAATGTCTGTGCTGTCCTCATGAAACCTTGCTATAATCCATTGTGAGAAAGCTTAAAAAGTAAACCTATACTGGGCTAGCAGGTGGCATGGTGGTTAGGGTGCTGGATTACCTCATGACCAACCACAGTTTGAGTTCTGGATCTGGTGGCTTGAAAATCATGCCAGGCACATGTGCATACATGCCCAAAGTCCCAGGAGGAGAATGGAGGAGTAAGTATTGTGGTGTGGCCATCCCCTCTGGGTGATTTCTCACTTTCCCTTTCTTGCCATAGGGTACATATTCTCACCGAAGGGGAGAAAGACAGAGAGAGTTAAAGTGAGAAATCACCCCTTAGGGTGGATGGTCATGCCACAGTCCCGTCTCCTCCACTCTCCTCTAGGAATCTTGGGCATGTACACAAAGGCAACTAGTATGATTTTCAAGCTACCAGGTCTGGGACTTGAACTGCAGTCAGCCATGTAGGAATCTAGCTTCTTAAACCACCACACCATATCCTGGTCCCACTTACTCTCTCTTTGTCTTTCTCTGACAAGCATATGTGCTCTATGGACGAAAACAAAACAAAAAATCAAAACAAAACCCTCATATTTCCTGCTGAATAAATCCATGCTCCCAATAAAATTAGCTTCTTTTTCTTTTAAATGAGCTCTCTTCCTAATTTTGTTTTGCTTGATTTTATCTTTATTTAAAAATTTCATTAAAATTCTTTCTTAGAATAAGTTAAGTAAAATTTTGGAATAAAATACTTTCATAATGACTAACACTATGAGTTTTTAAGTTCAGGCATTTATTAAAATACTTTTATAAGTTGTAAAATGAACAAACCAAGAAATAAAAAAATATAGAATTCAGGTACATATTTCTGGTGCTTTTTATTTGTATTGCTTATATAATTTGTTTTGTTTCAAACCCTTTCCCTACTGAGTCATCTAAAATGTTTGCTGTTTTCTGTTGATCATTATTGTTTGGATGATAAATATACACCGTGTATTGTAGCATTTATTTGGTAACTTCTCAAACATTTTTCCTTGAATAATATTTTTGTATATAAACCTGTCAATTCAACACAATAGTTTTGTAGACATAAAATTTAAAAATTAAAAGAGAGTATACCTGAGATATTTAATTCAATTTTGGAAACTTCATTCTCCTTGCTAATGGTTGATTTAAAGAAGGATATGTGATCCCATTCCTATGTAGCAAGAGGGGAGGAACTACTAGGGCCTAGCAAAAGATGTCTTTGTTTGTTTGTTTGTTTATTTATTTATTTTAGTTTTGCTCTAAAGTGTGTGCACTTACTGAAGACAGAAAGAGAGAGAGAGAGGGAGAGCGAGAGAGAGAGAAAGAGAGAGAGAGCAGAGAAATCATCCTTTAGCAGGATGGCCATGCCACAGTCCCTTTTCTATTCTCCTCTTGGGATATTGGGCATGCATACACATGTGCTTGGCATGTTTTCCAAGTCCCTGGATCTGCAACTGAAACTGCTAAGTCCACCATGTGGGATCCAACTGCCTTAACCACTATGCAACTGGCTGGCCTACAGTAGATGTCTTTGTACTAAGGAAAAGACACTGAGAAAGGTAGAGGTGTGTTGCCTCTACTGTATGTGGGCAGCAGCAGTCACCATGAGATCAGTCAATGAAAGACAAAACTCATAGGCTTTATCTTTCTTAACTATGGCAAATAAACTTGAGACTAGTTGTGTTTTAGTTTACTCAATCTGATGCAAACCAGGGTTTTACAGAATTGGACTGGTCAGCCATTATAAAAGAAGAGAAAGATTAAACAATCTAGGTCTCTGTTGATGTCATTGATTTATAGAAATTACTTCACCTAGAGCTAATTTATCACTAAGCTTCTACAAATAGATGAAATAACAAATGCATTTAAAACCATTTTTTCCATAGGAATGATGTATGAAAAAAATCAAAACATCCTAGTTAATAACAAGGGGCAAGTTCTATTCTCTTTTAGACTTCCCTATTACTCAGTATGGGTTCCCAAACCTGACAGATTCCTGACAAGTATTTGCCGATTTACAGTTTGGGCTCCTAGATCCTAACTTATGTATTTAAGAGCATATTTCTCAGTGTTTTTTCACTGTTAATCCTGTACTAGGAGAAACATATTACATTTAAATTATTTTTTAAAAAGTTATTTCTTCCTAAGGAGAGAGTACCTCTTTGAATCCAGTAGCTTTCTCTTCCCCTTTAAGGATATTGGCCCACCTCTGGTGATGCAGGCAATAAGGGCGCTGCTATGCAATACAGGAAGCTGTGTGGGAAGGCCTTGGGCTAACATCCTGGCTCTATCTATCTGAACACGGTGAGTGCTCCTGTGGGTGCACCCATAATCCTGGCTAACTGCAAAGTTGTGAGGACCCAACCTCAGGAAATAAGTAAATAAACATATAAGTAACATATGCTGCAGAATGTCTAATTGTGATTGAATTTTTTTAATATTATTCATTATTTTAATTTTTAAAATACTTTTGAGTATCCAATACTGTTTATAGTGACCTTTAGTTATTTTTACAATCAGAAAAATGAGCACCTTTAAAAATAAAGAAAACTAGGGACCAGCAGTTAGCGTAATGGCTATGTCGCTGGATTCTCATGTAGTCGACCGTGGTTCAAGTCCTGAACCCGGGTGGCTTAAACTTATGCCAGGCGCGTGAGCGTCCATGCCCAAGATCCCGAGAGGAGAATGGAGGAGAAGGGATTACAGCATGGCCATCCCCCCTGGGGGGTGATTTCTTGTTTTCTGTCTCTCTGTCTCTGTTTGTCTGGTGAGTGCACACACCCTATAGCAAAAACCTCTCAAAAAAACAAAAAAGAAAGAAAGAAAGAAAACTATGATAAATATTTAAATAATACAAAATATAGAAGTACATTAATTCATGCTTCTTTTGAATTTTCATCTTTGCCTTTCACACTTCCAGCCAGTGCTGCAGGGAGAAAGATCAGGTATGGGGATGAGGATTAAACAGAGGACCTGAGAGATTGTGCCACAGCCACAGTATGGATTATTGCAGGATAAAAGGCAGGAAAAGGGCAGAATCTGCGGACTCAGAGGCAGGTACCTGCGCTGAATGTTTGGGACAGTGCCTTCTATTTGATGATTTTTTTTTTTTTTTTTGAAGAGGTTTTTGCTATAGGGCGCATATGCTTGCCAGACAGAGAGAGACAGAGAGACAGAATGTGAGAAATCACCCCCCACGGGGGATGGCCACGCCACAATCCCTTCTCCTCCATTCTCCTCTCAGGATCTTGGGCACACATGCACATGTGCCTGGTGTGAGTTTAAGCCACTGGGTATGGGACTTGAATGACGGTCGACTACATGGGAGTCCAGCGACATAGCCATTACACTAACTGCTGGTCCCATCTGATGATTTTTTTTTAAAGGCTAAACTTTGAAGATCATGGATTTTGTTTTATTTGGGGAATAATATTCCCAAATTATCCCAGATAATCCAAAGGCTACAGTCAAGTAACTCAAGAGTGCAAAAGTTAACAAGGTGTGACTAGACAAGCTCTTCTACAAAGGCCCAGAGGCTCAGGTTTACACAGTCAGTTTTCAAAAATAGTTGGCAACTCAGGCAAATGATAGACTAGACCCTGTCTTCTTTCTTACCTCTAGTTTAAGATACCCTTGTAGCATCTTTTCAAGGCTACCTCTCCTATAATCTGATTTCCATCTATATAAAAATGTTTAGCCGTACAATGTGTGTGGTGGGGGGGGGGGCGGTGGAAAAGCTTATTTTAATTGTTAATTAGCTTCTTGACAACAATGGCAGTGACTAAGGTTCATCCTTCTGATTATAAAGAGTATTATTCTGTAAAACAAAGTAGAATTGGACAAATGTAAATATTTACAAGTTTATTTTATCATGTACAAATAAGTGTTAAGTCTAGATTACAAGCTGTTTTATATATGTATACATAATTTGTATCTCTAAAAGAGTACGCATTTGTAACATTTCTTCCTTGTCTTTAGCCGTATTTTCCTGAACTTAGTAGGAACATTTTTATAAAATGTATTATACAATATATCAGCAACTAATGAAGAGGAAATAATGATGACTATGCACTGTAAAATGTATTAGAACACTAATTAGACTGTAGCAGAAATGCTTACTGATGTCTTTTAAACACCTGCTTGATAATTTCTAAGCCTGAGTGTTACTTCATTTAACAATACACACTTAATTAGGAGACAGAGTTAAGATTAAATAATAAACCCAGGACAGCCCAGCATGCTCTATGCTTTTAACTTTCTACCTCATCCACAAAATTTAAGAAATGATCATTTCATTTACAGGGGAGGCAATAGAATAGATTTATCTCTTCTCCCAAGGCAGTTTCTAATCGTTATGAACTTTATTTCATCAAATGGCAGAGCAGATTTAGGGATGAGGGTGGGTGTCGGGATATTTGAACGATGTAAGATGGAGCTGGAAGAAGGCTGATTATTTTCAGGTGTGATTTCTCCAGAGGCTTAGTAATTGTAACTGTTTCAGCTCATGCCTCTCTACATAACAAACAAATTTTCTTTAGGGTTTCCATCTTCGTGTGCTGCAGTGGCTACTTGCCACCATAATTGCACACACGCTATTTTTCCTGCTTTCTGACACATGAATTCACCAGGAGCATCGCTAGCAATAACCATGGCAATACCCAGCTCGTCAGAGTTAATAAGTGATCTCCTACTACCTAAAGAGTATCTCATGGGCCAACATTATTTACTTTACTTTGAAAGTTGTAAGAAGCACAGTTTCTGTCTCCACATCAGTTCTACGGAATCAGAATCTGAATTTCCATAAACTCCTCAGATGATTTGCATGCCCTTTAATTTTTGGGACACTGGCTTAGAGCACTGTTATGATGGCTCAGTCTAAGCTTTCGATTTCCTAAAAGGATCCTAGATTAGTAGAACAAATACCCCTCTGTCCTTCAGCTAACCTCAGAGGGCTTCTGCTTCCAGCAACCAGGGCTCCACATCATCTACTTCATCTACTCAACCACTTTCATGTTGTGAAATAAAATATACTTTTAAATTTAATTACCAAACAAATTTCTTCCCTGAGATAACAAATACATAAATATGGAGAAATACTCACATTGAGGGGTGTGGAATTGAGTTATTTGTTGATGTTTAAAGAGTGAGTCATCCATCTTTGAACACAGAGTAACTACCCATGTTCAACAGCTGAATTTATTTACAGGCAAAACCTGTCACCAACTATAAAAAATGATCTTAAGAACAATATTATACTGATCAATTGTAAGGACAAAAAGGATGGATAAAGAACCTGTAGAGTGAGACTTAAATGATATATTAAAATAGAGGGGCAAGCCTACAGTGCCTAGAGATATACATCTGAGTGATAATAGTAATCATTGTTAAATGGTTTTTAAGATAGAATAATGGTTACTTATGGAGAAGTAAGGGGTTATGATGGAGAAGGGCTTGATAGTTGTAAATGGTTGGTGTAAAATAATTTTTAAATTTTTTTGTAATTTTGTAATATTTTACTTTACTATAAAAATATGTGAATAACAACAATAACAAAGTTTTATAGGAGAGTTCAGTACTACCCAAGAGCTGAAATATTTCTTTTCTACACAGGCTCTTTGCAAATGCATCGAGGGCATTTGCTTTACTGGGACAATATTAAAGTCAAAAAGAAAAATGTCTCTTAAAAAAAAAAGGGCAAAATAAATACTGAGTTTGTGGGACCAGCAGTTGGTATAATGGCTATGTTGCTGGACTCCCAGGTAGTCGAGTGTGGTTCAAGTCCCAGACCCAGTGGCTTAAACTCATGCCAGGCACATGTGCATGCGTGTCTAAGATCCTAAGAGAAAAATGGAGGAGAAGGGATTGTGGCGTGGTCATCCCCCTGGGGGGTGATTTCTCGTTTTCTGTCTCTCTGTCTCTGTCTTACTGGTGAGTGCACATACCCAATAGCAAAAACTTCTCCCACAGGAGGAAAAATAATACTGACCTTGTTTTCAGGATTTATCATTCTGGATTCATCCTTTATTTATTCATTTTTCAGCAGATCTATTTTATTTCAGGGCAACAGTAATTGGCCTAGTACCTAAACATGGGTGATCTGGAATCCAATGCCCAGATGCTACATGACCTGAAAGTCCTCATCTGTGAAATGGGAATAATTGTAGCATCAGTCTTGGAGCTTTTATAAGGATGCCAGTATAAATACTTATTCTGCCTCGTTTATGAGCTTAGTACCTGTTAGTTACCAAATGTGTGTGTGTGGGGGGTAATGCTGTGTTTTTACATACTAATGATTTAGACTGAGTCTCGACTTTTTTTAAAGTAGGGTAGCTATTTTCTCTTGACCTCAAAAATAATATAAATGTTTATGTAGAAAAAGCAAACATAAGGCCAGCCTATAGTCTTGTCATTAAGAGTTTAATGCCACGTGGTCAACTGTGATTTAAGTCCTGGACACAGCCACTTGAAAAACACACCAGTACATGTGTGTGTGTGTGTGCCCTAAATTCCAAAAGGAGGAAGAAATGAAGGATAAGGGTTTGTGGCAGGTGCTTTCTCACTTTCCTTCTTTCCATGTCTCTTTGTCTCTCTCTGGTGAGTGCATGTGCCCTCCAACAAATTAAGAATAGAAAGGAAACTTAAATTGTTTTCTATTGTTGTCCTTAACACCCAGGACATAAATAATTATCAAATCCTAGGTTATGGTCTTAGAATAATACCCTCTAGGTTAAAGTGCAGGGTCAAAATATTTGCACATTAGCCTTTTAATATATTCTGTATACTTGCATCATGTCCAAGATTAGCTTGCAAAGCTAAAGAAACTATTTTAAGAGAGGTTTTTGCTATAAGGTGCATGTGCTCACCAGAGAAGCAGAAAGAGAGAAATCACCACCTGGGGGGATATCCATGCTGCAATCCCTTCTCCATTTTCCTCTCAGGATTTTGGGCACTCACGCACATGGTCCCAGAGTGAGTTTTAAGTCATCAGGTACGGGACTATGTGGGAGTCTGGCAACATAGCCATTACGCCATTTGCTGTTCTCTAAAGAAAATATCTTGATCAGAATTATCTTTAAACCTTGAGAAATACTCAATCTAGTTGATGTGTATTTGGGAGTTCCCTGTATTATTCTCTTTGTATTTCTTTATATTTGGAAACTTTCATTAAAAGTATTGGATTGGTACCAGCAGTTAGCGTAATGGCTACGTCGCTGTACTGTCATGTAGTTGACCGTCAAAAAAAAAAAAAAAAAGTATTGGATCATTGGGAAAGTCATGACACATGAAAAAATACATAACTTTTCAGATGACCCAATAGATGTTAACTTTTATTTCAATACGTATTTTTCTTTTCTTTTTTTTTTTTGAGACATTTTTGCTATAGGGTGTATGAGCTCACTGGAGAGACGGTTACAGAAAGTGAGAAATCACCCCTCCCCAGGAGGGATGGCCATTCTGCAATCATTTCTCCTCCATTTTCCTCTCAGTATTTTGGGCACACACGCACATGCACCTGGTGTGAATTTTAAGCTGCCAGTTCCAGGACTTGAACTGCGGTTGACTATGTGTGAGTCCAGCAATGTAAGCATTATACCATCTGCTAGTCCTTGTATTTTTTTATGTGCTTTCTTTCCTTGTCTTAGAAAAACTCTCCCTTTCCATTGTCTTCTTATTGTTTTATGATTCAAAATTATATATAATATTTAAGTTAGTTCATACCTTATGACTTACTATTATACTGTAATTCATTTGGTACTTAGATATATTTTATAAAGTAGGTGCCTAATTTCATTTTTCCACTTAAAAAATCAACTATTATTTACTTTTAAAATAATTCCATCTGTCCTGATATATTTGAATTGCCTTCTTCATGTTCTAGTAATTAAAAAACAAGCTGCTTTGTGCATATGAGATCTCCATTATAGTTAAACATTCAAAAGTTGCTGGGAGTTAGCTTTTAGTCTCTATCACTGGAAAATTACTCTTTTCTCAGAAACAGATGTTATATGAGAAAATAAAATAAGGTCTCTAAGATTTCCATTTTTTGGAGAAGGGAAGAAAAGAGAATAGATATAAACGGTTGTGTAGGCAATGCTGTTCTTCCTTTGCACCTAAAACTTAAGTTTATGACACTACTATGTAGTCAAAATTATGGTGTCCATGATCTTAAAATAATCTGGAAGTTCCAATATGAGTGGAGAAACTTTTCATTTTACTCTGATGCTAAAGTTTAAACATAAAAACAGCCTTAGAAAAGTTTACATTTAATTTTAACGAAGATTAGCTGTATGGTGTTTGGAACCAACTCTGAGAAGAGATATTGATGACTGGATATCAGGTATATGCTGAAAATGAGGAGACATTAAAGAGAAAGTATATATATATATATATATATATATATATATATATATATATGTATATAAAAAGGCTTTCTAGCACTAGTTTTTCTATACTTACCATTTTTAGAAAGGTAATATCCCAAGTACAGTCTAGCAGTCTTTCTTTGTAAGACAGTCAAGGTAGTCTGTAAAGAGAAAGCAAGGGGATTCCCTAGGTTACACATTTCATTTGTCCCCTTCTGATGAAAGCCCAAAAATCGTAAGTTGATGAGAGAGGAAATAAACAAGAAGAGTTATGTACAGAAGAGATAGCAATGTACCACAAATACACAAAAATTGCTGTGCTCTGCAGGGAACAACCCAAAGTCCAAAGAGGGAAAAATAAAATTACATGCATTGTTCTTGGAATCAGAGTTGTCCAAGCTTACAATTTCAAGGAGGACAGGGACAACATTTAGATGACTTGAGTGACTGATTGTATCCATTGGATACAATAGTTCAGTGATAAGAAAGCATCATAATCTTGATGTGAATCTAGGGGCAGAAGATAATGCTTCCCAGGGACACAATGATCTGGACTGATATAAGATGAATTTATTACTTCTTTACCATACAATTATGAGTTTAAACACTTTAATGTGATAAACTTAATATTGTATTGAAAGAAATATATCACAGTATTTATTCTTCAGCAGGAGTATTCAAAGGAATATATTTTCTTTACAAAGAAACCAAAGTGACAGGACCAGCAGTTAGCGCAATGGTTATGTTGCTGGACTCCCATGTAGTCGACCGTGGTTCGAGTCCCGGACCCAGTGGCTTAAACTCATGCCGGGCGCGTGTGCATGCGTGCCCAAGATCCCAAGAGGAGAATGGAGGAGAAGGGATTGCCGCGTGGCCATCCCCCTGGAGGGTGATTTCTCGCTTTCTATCTCTCTCTCTCTCTCTGTCTGTCTGGCGAGCGCTCGCGCCCTATAGCAAAAACCTCTCCAAAAAAAGAAAAAAAAAAAAAAAAAAGAAACCAAAGTGATTTTTCTTTACAGTTGTTTTTGTCCTCTTAAACTGGTGGGTCCTGAGCATTTTCTAATCCAAAATATTCTCTCTCATAAGAAAATTAGTCCTCTTGCCTGCTCTCCTCCCAAATAATTGTTATTACTTCAAATTAAGAGATTACTTGCAAATAAAATATTATGTTTTCTAACTTATATTGGTCTTGATCTGGAAATTGGCTCCTCTTCAGGGTTTAATATCATGCTAAATTTTCACATGGCCAAAAGCCAAAAACAGAAGCATATTTACAGTCACAATCCGAGAACAAAGCCTTTTCTAAATTCTATAATGGAACTTTTATAAAATAACATCTCTGTGATATTACCCATTATTATGAAATTCTATATTCTTTTGCTCTTCAAAATGGTTAGAGTGAATCATATTTCTCCCTTATTGATTTTATCTGCTCTTTTTGTGATGACTGTTTTAGTGTACATATATGTTTTTAATAATTTAATGATGATAATTAGCTGGGTGATCATCCAAATCAACATCTTTAGATCTGTGCTCTCTTTATCTTTTTTTTAATTGCCAGAGGACATGTACACTCACTAGAGACAAAGATGGAGAGGGAGAGGTAGGTGGGAGGAGAAGAAGAAAGCACTTCCCAACAGGGACTAGCCACTCCAAAGTCACTTTTCTTTCATCTCTTCGTTCTGTTGGGATCCAACTTGCACATGTGCCCAGCATGTATTTCAAGCTGCTAGAACTGGGATTCGAAGTGCAGTCAGCTATGTGGAATCCAGGTCCCTTACCTAGTAGGATACAGGACCAGCCCTCTTCTTAATTTTAACACACGTTTTATAGTATCTGCTAATATTTCTGCAACATCACACATTTAGCTAAAATCTAGCATGCTTAATACCAGTCTTGAAACCTGTATCTCCATTCCACAAACAAATTCCTTTATTTATTGGTTTCCCTTCCTCAGTCAACGATGTTGAACAATATTTAGCGGTAGAATCAGAACTCATGTTAACTGACTCAACATCATCTAGTTAAAAACAAGGCTCAAAATCCTTTGTCTTAGTTCATTCAGGCTGCAATAACAAAATATCATAGACTGAGTAGCTTATAAATGACAGATTTATTCCTAAGCATTTTCTTTTGTGGATATTGTAAATAGAATTGCTTCCTTCATTTCTGTCTCAGTCTGTTTATTGTCAGTGTATGAAATGCTACACATATTTATATTTGATTTTGTATCCTGTGACTTTACTGAATTTATCAGTAAGATAAAAGTTTTTAGTGGATTACTTAGGTTTTACTATATAATTATGTCATTCATGAATAGGAACAATTTCACTTGTTTCTTTCTAATTAAAATACCTTTTATTTAAGGTATTTTCTTATTGCATTGACTAGGACTTCAGTACTATGTTTATATAGGAATGGTGAGGGTGGCTTTATAAAATTGTTTTGGGAGGGTTCCCTCCATTTGGATCTTGTGAAATAATTTGAGGAGACTGTGCTAATTCATCTTTAAACATTTATAAAATTCAGCAGAAAAGTCATCTGGACCTTGGCTTTTTTTTAAGGGGTATGGAGTTGAGAAGATATTTATTATTGATTCGATCTCATTACTTGTTATTGGTTTATTCCGGATTTCTATTTCTTTCTGGCTTAGTCTAAGTATATTGTATGGGTCCATCAACTTGTCCATCTTGTCTGGGTTTTCTAGCTTGTTGGCATGTAGTTGTTCAAACTATTCCCTAATGATCTTTTATATTTCTATAGCATCTATTGTTATGTCTCCTTTTTTTGCTTCTGATTTTTATTTACCTGGTTGTTCTGTTTTTCTTGATTAGTCTAATGATTTGTTGATTTTGTTTATCTTCTCAAAAAAACAGCTGTTCATTTTATTGATTTGTTTATACTGCTCTTTTGTTCTCTATTTCATTTATTCTAGCTTTGATCTTTTAAATTTCTTCTTTTACTTCTTGTTTTTCCAATTCTACCAGATGTATTGTTAGGTTATTTTTCATATCCAATTTTTTTCTTGTAAATATTAATTGATATAAACTTCCTTCTTAGTATAGCTTTCATTGTATCTCAAAGATTTAAGTTATATTTTTGTTATCATTTACTTCAATACATTTTAAAATTATTCCATGGAATATTCTTTCTTTTTCTAATAGAGTTCATTTCATATTTTTTATTTCCCTGTGTTTATAATAGGCATCCAGTGGAATACTCATTTTTCTTATAAAGATGGTGGATTCCCTCACGCCAAGGACAACTGCCACCTTTTGGAGTGATTGCTCGAATTCTTGGACCCTATATATATAGAGCATGATGATCCTCTTCCAGGTGAGGCAGTTCATTGGAAAATTAGCTGAACTTAAGTAGTAAGTTCTGTCTTGAATGGATTGCACATGAGAGGCATATGGATGTTGCTAGAGGAGTTGTGACCTAGGGTGGCTAGTTGTTTAGTTTTCTATTTGTTTGCACTTCTTGGAAAAGGAGGAAATTGTTTGCTTAGTGTCTGAGTCTCTCCAAAGCAGCAGAGACTCCTGCAGGCAATTAGTTGCAGGAGGGAAAGAGCAAGGGCTGTCTTTGGTGTGTCTGTATCAGTCTCCACAGCACTAGAGGGTGCCAGCATGTGCTTAGGGTTTCTCTGGGTGGATCTCTATGATACTAGGGTAACAGTGGGTACACAGGGAAGAGGCTCTGAGCAGCCCTCTGTGCCACACCCAGTCTCTTCCTTTCTGAGGAGGAGAGATCCCTAGCATCCTCCTCTCTATCAGCCACTCTTACTCTCCCCTCTTCTCACACTCACAATTCATGGAGGTCCTGAGAAGGTGCATTGTAGATGGCAAGAGAGGAAATAGGAAGCCAGTTCTGGAATTTTATCACTGGAGTTTGGAGAATGCCAGTGCAGACCTGCCTATCAGTCAGAGGGGAATGTCTGATTTCATCCATATGTTCTGCAGGGGAGGGAAGGGTATGCTGACATGCCAAGTTCTGTTCTTCAGGCAGTCCTCCCACTCTGCTAGTCCATCTATGTTTCAGAGTGTATAACACTGTGTGATCCTGAGTACAGGGGGCATGACTTTTATACATTCTAGCTGGTGGTTGATGAAACTGTCCATTGCAGGACCCTTAGGATTTTGGTAGATTTTCAGGGGTGTGAAGATGTGCATGCCAGGAGGTGGGGGTGATTTCTCGCTTTCTGTCTCTCTGTCTCTCTCTGTCTTCCTGGTGAGTGCATGCACCCTATAGCAAAAACCTCTCAAAAATAAAATAAAATAAAATAAAATAAAATAAAATAAAATAAAATAAAATAAAGATGTGCAGGCAGTCCTTGATATAGTTTTCCCTTCAGCAGTTACTCTGTCCTCAAAATCTCAACATAGAAATTTTGAGGGATACAAACATTCAGATCATAGCAGCCTTCACTATCCTTTCCTCCTTATTCATTCCTTTTACATCATACTATCCACTTGTGTGCTTGTTTTCTTTTTGTAACAGCACCCTTCATAAGGGATTATGGGGTGACCATTCCTCATGGCAGTGCTAACTCCTCCTCCTCTCTAGGGAGGGGGAAAAAAAAAACAAACAAAAAAAACAACAACAACCAAAAAAAAACAACTACTCCTGGGCCTCACCAGTACTTTACCCAGTACTTCTGAGGTAAACACTGAAAATTTTCATATGGAACAAATTCCAAGGAGATGTTGATGCTGCTAATCTGGAAACCATACTTTGAGAAACACCAATCTAAAGGCTACTATCTATTTTACCATTAACAACTGATTAAAAAAAAATGGGGGCCAGCAGGTGGCATGGTGGTTAAGGTCACTAGACTCCCACATGGCTGACCACGTGCAGTTCAAGTCCCAGACCTGGTGGCTTGCTTTCTTAACTTTTCCTCTCTCTCTCTCACTCTGTCCCTCTCTGTTCAAATTAAAATAAGTAAATTTTAAAAAAGCTAAACAAATGAATTCTTCAAGAAAAATTATTTTTCAAAATTAAAGAAAATTTAAGTAAAAAGTTTCAAACCAACAGCAGTAGTTTTACCAAGAAAGCTTGTTTTAAGTCAAACAATTATAAAGAATAGTTTGGATTGGAACTGGTATTTTGCTGGTAAATTATCTACACTGGTTGTGAAACTGTAAAACATTTCTGTTCAGACTGTTAAATAGCCACTTCACCAAGAAAGTTGAGTCCTTTCCTGTCCTAATCAGTTCCTCAACCTACTACTGAACTCGGCAACAAGATGTTAATTTCTGGCATAGTAGGGAGCCTTCAGAACCGGCTTGGTTGGACATTGCACTTGGCTTTTGACAACAAAGCATACTAGAACCTCTCTTTTGCCCCAGACCAGGCCAACTCGATCTTATCAAGAGGCAGGTAGAAAGACATAAAAAAGTCCCATTGATTAAAGAAAAGAAATGGGAACTGGATGGTAGTGCAACTATAAAATGCAACACTGCAATGTTGACTCACATGGGAAGGCTCCTGGCTTACATCTGGAACCCTCCCTGAGTATATGAGGCAAGCATGTGCCCATGATCCAAGACCAGCTAAGGCTGGTAGATCATAGCATTGAGACCCTAGGGGTGCTCTCTCTCTCTTTTGTTCTTTCATGGAATAAATAAATAAATAAAATAAAAAGGAAAAGAACATAAGAATTGGACAAGCTTGTTTATGAACTTTCTAATAATGGCATCTTTCTGCCATGGAGTAATTTCCAGGTGCTGGGAATTCTTGAGATTCTCAAATTACCCTGCCTACTTCATTTGGGTCAAAGATCAGAAAGGCATTTGCAATGCTGGAACTCCACCATTAATGGGAGTGTACCTAGTTCAAGGGTACTTTCTTTAACAAGCAGCGATGCTGATAGCCAGATTCAGATCTAATTTGATTTGGAAAGGAGACATCTCAATGATTTAACTAGACAAAAATGTCAATGATATTTTGAAAGTTGTCTCATACATAAACATGTGACATAATAATGAATGCTTAAGAATTTATTATCGCCATATGTTTTTATATAATCATTGGCTTTCAAGATGTTTGAAGGCAGCATTATTACAGATATCCAAGGGAATGTCTCAGTCAAATCATTGACAGATTTTTTCTCAAGTCCCTGTTGGCTAAGTTCTTCAAGTGTAAATTACTATATTTTAAACTTAATTTCCTTTCCCCATTTGGTCCTTAAAGAAACAATTGGTGTACTTCATGAAAAGCTCCTTACTTTTGAAGCTAGCTATCTAAAAATTTCTGTCACTTACTCTTTCAACTCATTAATCACCTATACTAGGCACTAGGCTAGGTATTTGAGATGAACAAAATGTAGTTGCTGGTCTCGTGACAGAGAAACAGTTACCAATGGGCACAGAGTAAATCTCTTTTGAATTGGGGAAGTATATATATATATGGAGAAAAAAGAAAAAAAACAAACAAACACATGAGTGAAGACCTTGATTTGGGAAACCTCTTTGTGTAGTGGAGAAAGAGAGCTATGTGGTTAGAACAAAGTGGGTAAGGGTAAGGGGGATACAGAGGCCCCAGCTTCTTGAGGACAATAGAAAAGATTAAAAGAGTTGCCAAGTTAGGTGGGTTTTTGGCAGATTTGATTTTTTTTTTTTTTGAGAGATTTTTCACTATAGGGCGCGTGCGCTCGCCAGACAGAGAGATAGAAAGCGAGAAATCACCCCCCAGGGGGGATGGTCACACCGCAATCCCTTCTCCTCCATTCTCCTCTCGGGATCTTGGGCACGCACGCACACGCGCCCGGCGTGAATTTTAAGCCACTGGGTCCGGGACGCGAACCGCGGTCAACTACGTGGGAGTCCAGCGACATAGCCATTACGCTAACTGCTGGTTCCCGGCAGATTTGATTTTTAAACAATCACTTTAGTTGGAATAGGGAGAATGTATTGGAGAGGCTAGCATAGAAGACAAACTATTGTAGTGGTTCAGACCAGACATAGACATTGAAATGACAAAGGTAAACATGGAAATCAGGCAGATTTGACATACACCCAGAAGGTAAAATAATTAAGGTAATTTGGTAGTGTAGTGAAAATGAGAGATTATGGTAAAGGGAATTATCAAGGATTTAAATGGTGGTGTCATTTTTTCCAAGTTCAGGAACAGAGTAGATTGAGAGTTTATTTTTAGTTTAAGATGCCTATCAGCCACTGGAAGATACCACAGGTATTCAGACTCTCTCTCTGACTCTAAGATTCAGAACTTTAAGTCATGTTGGTTTTCAATATCTGTTGTAGCATAGTAGTTAGATTTGGCTTTTAAGTCAGAGGCCTGAGGGTAAGACCAAAGAGACCATCATTCCCTACAGAAAGAAAGACTGAGATTTTGAGCTAGCCCTAGAATTGCTTTTTAAATTGTTTTCTTACTGTCTTTTTTTTCGGGAGAGAGAAATTTTTGCTGTAGGATGTGTGTGCTCTCTGGAGAGACAGAGACATGGAGACAGAAAGTGAGAAATCACCCCCAGGGAGGACAGCCACTCCACCATCTGTTGTCTTCCATTCCTCTCTCAGGATCTTGGGCACACACACACACACATGCACCAGCTTGAGTTTTAATCCACCAGGTCAGAGACTTGAACTATGGTTGACTGTGGGAGTACAGTGATGTAACCATTATGCCAGTTGCTGGTCCCTAAATTGTTTTCTGTTTCTAACCCATGAGTATCCACATAATAAACTTGATCTCCTGGTTGTTTTGGTCTTTATCTTGAAACCAAAAGAAATAAACATAATGGGTTTCCATTTAGTTCTGCCTCAGTGATTCACTAGCCAGAGATTAGATAAGGAAGCTCAACTCAAAAGATATCAATAATCAAAACAAACAGCAACTGGGACCAGCAGTTAGCATAATGGCTATGTCGCTGGACTCCCATGTAGTCAACCGCGGTTCGAGTCCTGGACCCGGTGGCTTAAACTCATGCCGGGCGCATATGCGTGTGTGCCCAAGATCCTGAGAGGAGAATGGAGGAGAAGGGATTGCAGCGTGGCCATTCCCCCCTGGAGGGTGATTTCTCACTTTCTGTCTCTGTCTGTCTGGTCAGCACACGTGTCCTATAGCAAAAACCTCTCCAAAAAAATAAAAAAAAGAAGAAAAAGAAAACAAACAGCAACTTAATCTTGCCCTGAAAACTACATAATTTTTTAACTGTATTTATTTGGTACCCTAGTTAATGATTTCTGTACTTTAACCCTATGAAAATAGTTCTGACAATAACAACAATCAGCTCTGTAAAGTCATATTATAATCAGTTAACTAAGAGGATGTCGTCACCACAGTCATAGAGTCCTATCTATGAAATATACTACATTTTAGGTTTATACTATAGGGGACATGTGCTCACTAGAGAGAGAGAGAGGGAAAATGAGAAATCACCCACCAGAGGGGATGGTCATGCCACATTCCTTTCTCTCCACTCTCTTCTTAGGACTTGAGGCATGCATACACAAGTGCCTGGTGTGATTTTCAAGCTTCCGGGCTCAGGACTCTAACCACAGCAGGCCATGTGGGAGTCCAGCACCTTAATCACCATGCTACCAGCTGGCCCCCTTCTTTTTTTAAGAATTTATTAATTTTAGTCATGATAGAAAGCATGTGTATGTGCTCATATGAACATGAGAGGGAGAGAGAGAGTGAGAACCCTCAACAGAGTCTGATCATGCCATGAAACCCCTCCGCAAGCCCTCTACCTCCTCAGGAACTTGAGCACACATGCATGGGCCCAGTGCATTTCAGGCCAACCAGGCTGTAGATCTGATCCCATAGCCATGGGGCTTCAAGCACTGCAGACCAGTGTATTACAAGACTGTGCTATCTACGCTAGGCCTTAAGCCTTCATTTTAAAAAAGTTTATTCACTTATTTCTACTATGAGAGAAAGACAGAGAGAGGAAGAGAAATGGGCACTCCAATAGGATTCTCAGACTTTGCTCCACCCCAGCCACAGCCAGCGTGGATCATGAACACATATGCTCAGCTTGTATGTACAGTAAGACCTCAGGATTTGAACCTAGAACCTTCTTATGTAGGTCTAGCATCAAGAGGCATTACTGCTATGCCACCTCCTGGCCTCAAACCTACATTTTTATGACCGTTTGAAGCCTATAATATTATATGGGTTATCAGTATATTTTTATCATTGGCTTTTTTATCTGTACTGAAACGAGAGTAACTGTCTAGGACGGGGAAGGCATCATATTGATCTTTGTTTCTCTGGCATATAGCATCCTTCTTGGTAATTGGTAGGCAATCAATGAAGAAAAGAACTAATAAAATGAATTAATTAATTAAAGTCAGAATTCATGTTAAAAATAAAGCACAGCGTCCAGTGTATATAGGAGCTTGTAACTAGTTATTAACCATGACTTGACATTTTGATAGAGGATTCTTCAGATCAGACTCCCATTGAGTTTGGGAACAGGAAATCAGTTATAGAAACACAATCATTCTGTTCTTAAACTCTCCTGTAATTTTTCAGTGTAAACAAAAAGATTTTAGGGACCAGCAGTTAGTATAATGGCTATGTAGCTGGACTCCCATGTAGTCAACCACAGTTTGAGTCTTGGACCTGGCTTAAACTCACACTGGGCGTGTGAGCGTGCGTGCTCAAGATCCAAAGAGGAGAATGGAGGAGAAGAGATTGCGGCATGACCATCCCCCCCGGCGGGGGGTGACTTCTCACTTTCTATCTCTCTGTCTCTCTCAGTATTTCTGGCGAGTGCATGCACCCTATAGCAAAAACCTCTCAAAAAAAAAGGGGGAAGGGTGGGGACCAGCAGTTAGCATAATGGCTATGTCTCTGGACTTCCACGTAGTCGACCGCAGTTCGAGTCCCGGACCCGGTGGCTTAAATTCACGCCGGGCGCTGTGCGTGCGTGCCCAAGATCCCAAGAGGAGAATGGAGGAGAAGGGATTGAGGCGTGGCCATCCCCTCTGGGGGGTGATTTCTCGCTTTTTATCTCTCTCTCTCTCTCTGTCTGGAGAGTGCACATACCTGATAGCAAAAACCTCTCAAAAAAAAAAAAGTAATAGGCATTAAGTAAGTGACCAAAACATTAACTAAATATCAATAGACTGTGAAGTTAGCAAACAAAAGTAGAAATAATAATGGCAATAAAGAAACGAAGACTTAAGTGTAAGAAGTCAGGGGAGGCAGGAAATTTTAGCAAACAGCTAAAAGATGCAGATTTCATAATCATAGAATAAATTGAAACCATAGTTTTCCAAACAGAAAAGTCATTTAATAAGATTTTTTTAAACTTTATTTATTTATTTATTTATTTAATTTGACCTAAGAAGGACAGAGTGAGTGAGCAAGAGAGAGAAGGAGAGAGAGAGAAAGCAAGTATCCAGGTCCGGGACTCATACCATGGTTGGCTATGTGAGAGTCCAGCGCCCTCAACCACCATGCCACCTGCCAGCCCCTTAAATCAGATTTTTAAGGCAAGAGGCTACATTTGGTAAAATAATATCGGATCACATAGACAAGATTCAGAGGTCATTTAAAGACTTACAGACCATGATAAGGAAGTTAGGCTTTATGCCTAGTAAAATTGGAAGCAATTTAAAGTTTTAAACAGAAGAGTGGTATGGCATGATTTAATTGGCCCTAAAAAAACCATAAAAACAAACAAACAAAAACAACGTACTGACCACTCTGTAATCAATGGATCACGATGGGGCAGTCAGTTAGGAGGCTAGTGTGATAGTCCCAGTGAGAATCTATGTAGGCTGGGCTACAGTGAAGGGAATGTGATAAAGAGGAATGAAAACATTCCTGAAATTTGGGAGGTAGACTCAGTATTGTAGTAATGAATTTGATGGGGGTAGGGTAAGGAACGTAAAGTGTGAAAGAATTATTGCTTAATTGTGGTTGTTTTTGTTTGAACATCCAAAATAAAACTCACAAGCCACTCATTTAGAGCATTCAAAAAATTTCAGTATGATAATCCATAAAGAGTTCTTCTTCTTTTTTTTTTTTTTTTTGAGAGGTTTTTTCGTTATAGGGCGCATGCACTAGCCAGACAGACAGAGAGAGACACAGAGACAGAAAGCGAGAAATCACCTCCAAGGGGGATGGTCACGCCGCAATCCCTTCTCCTCCATTCTCCTGTCAGGATCTTGGGCACACACACGCACATGCGCCTGGCATGAGTTTTAAGCCACCGGGTCCGGATGCGAACCGCAGTCGACTACGTGGGAGTCCAGCGACATAGCCATTACGCTAACTGCTGGTTCCCAAGAGTTCTTCTTTTAATGTATATTTGGTCTTTTTTTTAATGCCAAAAATGATAAACATTCTCTTCTCTTTACATAGATTATATACCAATGTCCAAGAAAATATAGAAATCCATCCTGTCTTTATATCAAAATTAGTGTTTTCAGTTTAAAGTTCATTTTTATCTTAAGCTATTATACCTGCAAAGCTTACTTTTTCAAAATGAGTTTATTTTTAAACGATTGTGTTATTTTTCCAAATAAAGCCATTTAAGAAATCTAGAGAAGTTCTTAAATGTATAACACTTTGAAGATTTATTAGTATACTAATACTTTACTGATGTGTAAAAGGAGTGGAATCCTATGGTAAAATTTGTAGTATTTTCAAATCTCTCTCAAGTTTTTATAGATGTTTTGTTCTAAGGGAAAAAACAGCTCAATTTCATTTACCCTAGTATTTCCAATAGTTGAAATGGGATACCACTCATGGGCATATCTTACACATTTTCAGTCACAGAATGTGTTATGTATCTGATTGTATCTCTATAAGTTAGTGAACCTTTCAATTTTTAGCAAATGTTAATTGGTCTATACTAGGCAATTGTTGAACTACCATTAATATAATTGTTTTAGCTAATCCTTGACATTTTTTGATGTGTTCTTGGTATGCAATATATCCACAACATATTTCATACAATAATCAGTTTTATCTGATGGTCTCTAGAAAGAAGGCGGCTAGCATCATAGTGAATTATATTCAGTTTTGCCTTTACTAAATACCACGAAAGTTTCACAAGCCAGCATGACAAGTAGAAGCCATAGCTTATTGCCCTTTTACTTTTGTATAACACAGTATCAAAAACATTTTATCTGCCAATAAGTGATTTCTCTAGTGACCTTTGACATTTTAGAGCATATATTCTCATGCATCATTAGTGTTTTCATGCCAAACCAATAACATGCTTCTCTGTTATTTTCAGATGGCTCCTAAAGCAAAAGGTTAATGATCAATAAAATGCACTGAAATGGTTCTTGTTGTTTCCATAGCTCATCTATTTCTCTTTTCACTCAATTTCCACACACTTTTAATATTTCCTGAGCAGCTTTTGTTTTTTCATTTAATGAAGAGTAACTAATGTGCTATTTTCTCTTTATGAAGTAACACTTTCTCTAATAGAATTCTATCCATGGGGACCAGTTGTATTCAAGATGCCTTTCATTTGTCCTACAAAGGTGGTTAACTCATTATTTGACAATTGTGTTTTTAACAATTAAAGGTTGTGCATAAAACCTCCCATTGGCATGAGATTTCATAGTATTCTCCTACTCCCTCCCCCTGTAGAAGGTCATAATATTTATATAAATACTGTTAGACTTAGAGAACTATGACAGTATCATTGGTGCTAAAAAGTAACCTGAGAGGTTTAGCAAACTATGGCTCTCGGGCAGTCTGACCCATAGTTTGTTTTTAAAATAAAGTTTATTGGAATACATCCACATCCATTTGTTCATATATTGCTTATAATTATCCTCATGTTACAATGACAATATCTATGACAGGGACCATATGGCCCTCAAAGATGAAAATATTCTTTTTTTCTTTATGGAAAGTAAATTCTGCTTACAAAATTAAATTTCAGCCTATTTCTTTTTGTAACCATGCACTCACACGAAATAAACTATTAGGTTGTCGGTAACGTGAAAATTTATTTTTCTGTTTTCCTATGCTAAAATGCATCATGACTTTCCTGATGACGCCATAATTTACTATATGAAATATAGTAGCTTGTTAAAAGTAAGATGGTTCTCATGTAATCTGAGAGGCTAAAGAGCTTCAATTTACAAAGCAAAATATCAAGTATTATCTTTTCAAATATAAACCCCAATATTAGAAAAGGGTTGTATATGCTTCAAAAACCACTGAATAGGGACCAGCAGTTAGTGTAATGGCTATGTGGCTGAACTCCCACGTAGTCGATCGCGGTTCACATCCCGGATCTGGCGGCTTAAAACTCACGCCGGGTGCGTGTGCGTGTGTGCCCAAGACCCCAAGAGGAGAAGGGATTGCGGCGTGGCCATCCCCTCTGGGGGCTGATTTCTCGCTTTCTATCTCTCTGTCTCTCTCTGTCTGTCTGGTGAGCGCATGCGCCCTATAGCAAAACTTCTCAAAAAAAAAAAAAAAGAGAAAAAGAAAAAACAAAAACACTGAATATAATAAATAGTTGTACTTGGGGAAAGAAGGAAGGAATTTTCACTTTTTATTCTATAAACTATTATAATTTGGATTTGCTGTAAAGGCACATGATGTATTAATATATTTGTCTTTTAAAAAGACTGGCTATTACTGAAGACTACACCCTTTAATAGATCTGTTAAAATCTACTACAATTATCATATTATTCATATACTTAAGAATTTTCAAGATTTGGGACCAAGAGATGGCATAATGGTCATGTCACTGGACTCCCACATAGTCTACCGGGTTCAGTTCCTGGACTGGGTGGCTTAAAATTCATGTCAGACACATGTGCATGTGTGCCCAAAATCCCAAGAGGAGAGTGGGAGAGAAGGGATTGCAGTGTGACCATAACCCCTGGGAGGTGATTTCTCTGTTTCTGTTTGTCTTTCTCTGTCTCTCTGGTGAGTGCACATACCCTATAGCAAAAAATCTCTCTTAAAAAATAATAATAATTTTCAGGATTCCTTTCACCATCATTAACCCTGGAGCCTGTGCTGTGGAGCAGAGAGCAGCAGCAGTCAGTGAGATAAACTAAGGCAGGAAGGTCCACCTTAGGCCTCCAACTGCCTTCTGACAGCCCCAGGTACATCCTGGACTGGCTCCTCCCACATCCTTCAGCACCATTACCACTGGAGCCTGCACCTCAGAGTAGGGAGCAGCAGCAGTCAGTGTGAAACTGGTGCAAAACAGACTTGTGTTGTCAGGCCTCCTACTGCTTTCCAACTGCCTCAGATATATCCCAGACTGGTTCTTCCTACATTTCTTCACCATTACCCCCAGAGCCTGCACTATGGGGCATGTGAACCAATGGCACAGAATGGAGACCCAAGAAATAAACCCTAAAACATACAGCCAACTGATTTTTGACAGAGTGTACCAGTCAATCCAGTGGGGAAAAGAAAATCTCTTTACCAAAAGGTGCTGGAAAAACTGAGAATCCACCTGTGAAAACACGAAACTGGGGACCAGCAGTTAGTGTAATGGCTATGCCGCTGGACTCCCACGTAGTCGACCACAGTTCACATCCTGAACCCGGTGGCTTAAAGCTCACGCTGGGTACGTGTGTGTGCGTGCCCAAGATCCCAAGAGGAGAACGGAGGAGAAGGGACTGTGGCGTGGCCATCCCCCCGGGGGGTGATTTCTCACTTTCTGTCTCTCTGTCTCTCTGTCTGTCCAGCGAGCGCATGCGCCCTATAGCAAAAACCTCTCAAAAAAAAAAAAAAAAAAAGATGAAACTAGACTCAAAATGGATCAAAGCTCTAAACCTATGGACTCAAACAATAAAACTGCTGATGGATAATGCAGGGGAAACTTTTGGAGACATTGAAATAGGCAAAGACTTCATAAATAAGACCCCAGAGCACAGGCAGTAATCCCCAAAATAGGTAAGTGGAATTACATCAGGTTAAAAAGTTTCTGCTCAGTCAGAGAAAGAATAATTGTAGTGAACTGGCAACCCCATGGATGGGAGAATTGCAAACTACACCTCAGATAAGGGACTGATAACCTCAATATACAGGGAACTCAAATGGCTTATCCAAAAAGAAAAAAAAAAAAAAAAAGGCAACCCAGTTTAAAGATAGTCAAATGGAGACCAGTGAGTGCTGTAATGGTTATGTTGCTGGACTCCCATGTAGTCGACCATGGCTCGAGTTCCAGACCCAGCAGCTTAAAACTCATAATGGGCGCGTGTGAACCCAAAATCCCAAGAGGAAAATGGAGGAGAACTGATCGTGGTGTGGCCATACCTCCGGTGAGAGGAGGGTGATTTCTCACTTTTTGTCTCTGTGTTTCCAGCATGCACACGTGATCTATAACAACAATCTTTCTTAAAAGAAAAACAAATGTTTCTCTTTCACGATGATGTGTATGGTGGTCTCAACTGGGCTTGACTGAAGTGTATATCATGCTGGGTAAAGTCTCTTCACAATCTAAATGATGTATAGCAATTTAATGTATGAATAATAATAAAAAATAAATGTTTTAAAAGTCACAGCATTCACCCTGAATAAAATTCCTCTAGAAATAAAAAAGGGGAGGAGGGCAAATGAGCTGAACAGACAGCTCTCTAAGGAAGACATATAATGATCAAAAAGCCTATGAAAAATGCTAAACATCCCTTATCATAAGGGAGATTCAAATCAAAACCACAATGAGATACCACCTAACCCCAGTTGGCCTGGCTAATATTAAAATAATATAAATGTTGAGTGCTAATGAGGCTGTGGTGAAAAGGAACTCTCCTACACTATAGGTGGGAATGTAAATTGGTACAGCCACTGTGGAAAACAATATGGAGATTCCCCAAAGACCTACAAATAGAACTACCATATGATCCAACAGTTCCACTCCTAGGTATCTACCTAAAGGATAGAATACACTCAATCAGAAAAGTACTTGCTCATCCATGTTTACTGTGGCATTATTCACAATTGCTAAGATATGGAACCTACTCAAATGTCCAAGAACTGATGAATGGATTGAAAAAGTGTGGCATGTATACACTATGGAATACTACTCAACCATGAAAAAATGAGACCCTGGCATTTGATATAAAGTGGGCCAATATGGAAGCCTTACTGCTAAGTGAAGCAAGCCAGACTATGAAAGAGAGGCACTGTATGCTTTTACTTAATATATTCCAAATGTCCACACTCTATGGCAGAAACTGAAAGATTGGAAGACATAAAAGCATGGAACAATCATGGATACTAGATACAGCATGGGAGGAAGATGGGAAATGGGGGAGGGTGAGAGAAAGGGAATCAAAGGGAAAAAGAAAGAAGCAAAATATTTAAGGTACACAAAAATGGAAAAATTATCTGATGATAATGTGTATGATAATATCTTTTATTGCACTAATATACAGTATATTTATGCTGGGAAAATTCATTTTAAAGCTATAATTTAGAATGTGTAAAAAGTTACATGTAAAAGTGGTTGAATGCATTAAAAAAATACTCATTTGGTTCTAATTATTTTAGAAGGAAACACAGAACAAAGACCAAAATCTCTCAACTGTCCCCTGTCTAAGCTCCATTTGTATCTGTCTTATTCACTAATATACTCTGTTCACTGTGCACACTAAGTTTTTGATGGATGAATAAGATAAAGTGTGTTTTACTTACAGCTTTAATTTGTACATGTGAAACCATTCAAGAAAAAACAGAATAGTGTTCAACTTTTGAATAACATCACAGATGTTATTAATAGCAAGTAATTTGGCCAAACTTTTTCATATTTTTCACCATATAACAAGAACATTTTCAAAACTGTAATAGTTATTAAAAAAAAATAACTTTAGATATTTCTGAAGTTAATCATTAAGCAATTTTCCAAAATCTAAGAATGTAAAATAGCTCTAATGTAAAATTCAAAGTTCATATAGCTTGGTTTCTATTTTTGTGTATATATGTATATAATTTTTTTGGAGAGTTTTTTTGCTATAGGGCATGTGTGCTTGCTAGAAAGAGAGAGACAAAGAGACAGAAAGCGAGAAACCATGCCACAATCCCTTCTCCTCCATCCTCAGGACCTTGGGCACATACACACACGCTCGGCATGAGTTTAAGTCACCAGGTCTGGAACTCAAACTGCAGTCCTTTACATGGAAGTCCAGTGACATAGCCATTACACAGTCTGCTGGTCCCCAATAACTTGGTATTTTTGAAGATATCAAATATTTTTCCTCTACTTTGAGCTTATTAAACATTTATAACAGATCACTAAGTTGTTGAAATATAACTGAGAAGTCTATCTCCTGATTTTTTAAAAGGCCCTGTTCATTTGAATTTTAGAGAATTTACTCAACAAAATTGATTACCTTATAGATGCCAGATGCCACTTTTGGTACTAAGGAATATACCATTGAATAAGGCAGAAGAAAGCACTGTCCTTGTGGAATTTGTATTCTTATGAGGTATTGCTACAATCAGAAGTACAATAATTGAGTATAATAATCCTCTAGGATTCTGAAACTTGACTCTGTCAAAGTATAATTTTTCTTATTACTTTAGTAAAAGATCACAATCATGGTTAGAGATATATACCATGATTCATAACAATAAATCCTCTTTTAGTTAAGATAATGATAGTCAATCTTTGTGCATTTCAGACACTTTAAAGATCATCTAGAAGCAATGGTATTTCTCCAATAGAAAAAAAATACATTTAAGTAATTTAATTTGTACACAGTTTCCAAGGGCATAAGGACCCTCCCAAGTCCATCCATAGAGCTAAAAGATATAACCTTGACCAGCTGTTTGATGAGTTAATAAACTAGGGCTAATGGCTACTAGCTCTTTATGAGATATTTAAAAAATTTAAACTACAGTTTTATAAGTCAGTAACCTCCAATTCACTCAGTGACTCAATATATTTTGGTTGAATATTAATATTCTTATATACCGCATATTATGCCAGACAACACCATTAACCTTAAAAGTCTTACATGACTGTTTAATATGTGAGTTTCATCATAGTGTCAATCACTGGAGTCTCTTGAATGAACTGTTTAACATTTATGTAAAATTCACAATCACAGATTTGTGCATTTGTGAAGCATTGCTCCCAGTTTTTATCAGGATTTAACCAAATAAGTGGAAATTTGTTTCTTGCTTTTATCAAGAATGAAATAAGATGATTAGAGTATGTAGTTATTAAAAGCCTCTATTTCATATAAAACAAGTAAAAGTAAAAATAAACTCTGGAGTTACTCATATTATATGACAATACATTTCCTTTTACAAGTGTAAGATTATACTTAAGATTAAAAAGGAGAAACACTTTCATTCATTGAATTTGAAAAGACAAGTGGTTGAACCCCTATAAACTTATCAAGTATCTGTAATAATTTGAAGTACCATATTAAATCATGCATATTTTAATTAACTAACATAGCTTATTTTTTTCAAGTGGCATTGGTAAGTTTAATGTAATAAGCATCACCAACTTTAGATCATGTCTTATGAGACCAAGTGACACCAGAATTATAAGTAGAAGAGTATCAGCCATGAAGTGATGCATTAGTTTAAAATCAACACACTGAAGGATCTTATGGCTACAAATGAGGTGGTAGTCTTTAAATTGCCCCGTTGTGACTTAATCTTTACCTCCACATATTGTTCCCATCCTGATTAGTAGTTACAAGAAACACAAAATGTTCCTTTTTGGTTACTGACTTATCCAACTGTAATCCAGAAAGATTTTGTGACTGTCCAAGTTGACAGCTTTCTCATTATCAAAATTAGCAGAATGTATAAGTCCCCATATGGGTCTGTCAATAAATTGTTATCCATTAAAAATATTTTTTTAATTATTGATCTTCATTTAATAAAAAGAAAAATACATTATGAAGAGAGAAGGGTATAATATGTAAAATTTTTAAAGTTGTTCAAAGGATAATACTCATAATCTGTAAGTTTTTCCCTCAGATTAATTTTATCAATAAATATAACCAAATTCTAAGGTTTATTTAAATAACTGAATAAATGATGTAAAACTTTTCCTCCTGGATTCCATTTCTAGCAATGTGACAAATGAGTTAAAACCAACTCCTCAGCTGAAAACAATAAAAAAAAATAATAAAAAATATGTATTAAAGCGAGAAAGTACCAGACTGAAGCCCATAGTTAAGGAAGACAAAAACCTGAGACTAACAGGAACACTGAAGCAGGCTTTTATCATGAGGGCATATGCCTGTAATGGTTTAACTGAGTATCATTTCTTGACACTTTATAGAACTGCGATGGGTGCTAAGACCAAAGAAAACATACGGAGCCTGAATCAACATGGAAAAATCAAAGTAGAAATCTTTTCGTATAGCTGGGACCCAGTAGTGTTGTACTCTCTGCATAAGGGTGAATTAGAAATCATTGTGTACCCAGGTGAAAACAGAGAAATTGCCTATCTTCAAGTTTGATACTGGCTAAAGATTAAAGTAACTTCCTTCAAAACATATCTGCAAGCTGATCAGGTTTCCAACAGAAATTCATACTATCAGCCTGAAAACACCAAAGATTTCTAATATAAATTCGTACAATAAGTCTGAAAACACCAAAAGACAAGAATTTAGATGTAAATGTTTCCACTATAGTACTGTATTTAAGACACCTGGTAATACTAGATGGTAAATCCACACTCCTTTATCTGATGCCTCAGAGAAGTTCCACAAGTAACTTTGTAAGCAAAATGGGATGCAGGCAGTTAAAAATCAATAGGCATATAAGAAGATAAAGCACCATGAGTAAAAGCCAGCAGAAACAAGAGAACAATTAAACTCACTTTGCATATAAAATATATAATTGTCATTACAGGGACAAAACATTTTTGATTATCTTTCAGCCATAATATTTCATCTTTTTTAAATTAAAAATTTTTTTTCTATAAAGAATGGTACTCTATACTGATAAGATAGTACTTACTGTAACATATTGTACTTACTGACATTTGGGAATAGTGCGATATCAGATGAAGCTACCATACAGCGGAAACTACTTTTATTTTATCTGAGAAAAGACTAAATTCTGAAAACAGACTGACTCTAGTCCATTATAGTGTTGCTAAACAGAAATACTTGAGACTGGGTGATTTGTAAAGAATTGAGGTTTGACTCACAATTTTGATGACTGGAAAATCGAAAAGCATGAAGCCCGTATCTGGTCGTATGTTACAATGTGGCTGACCGGAGCAGAGAGGAAGTCAGGAGGGTATAAAGAGAGAAAGCAATCTGCAGGCAGTCATCTTACTTTTATAATGACCTACTCTCCTGAGAACTAACCTATTTCTATGTAAGAACAAAATCACTCCCACCTGTAAGGCAGCATTAATCTATTCACGAGGTCACGTCTCCTTGATGCAAATACCACCTACTAGGCCCTACCTCTTAAAGTTCCCACTACCTCTCAGCAGTACCACATCAGGAGCTAAGCCTCCAGAATGTGAATCCTCCAGGAACAAATTATATCTGAAGTATAGCAGACTCAAAATCAGACAAAGGTCCTTAATCCTGAAATATACTTGCTTAAGGTCCAACAGGCAGTGTACTTAAAATCTAAATTTTGCATTTTTCATTTGCAAATTGGTCTCACAGTATCCTTATTATTAATACCCATAATGGGTTGCTGTAAGAAGTAAGACAAAACAGGTAAAGAATTTATTATAGCTCACCATATAATAATCTCTACGTTCATGTTAGCCATTATACCTGTTTTTTTCTTTTCTCTGCCAACCCCTTGAGACATGGTAATTTACTCCTCTGTGTTTGTGAAAGAGAGAGATCATCTGTCTCCACCACCATCAGTTAGTCTGATTTATTCCACACATTTTCCTTCATAGGTTCGCACTCTTCAGTCTCAAAGTGGGTGAACTGGATGTTTAATTTATGTGTTTACATATATGATGCATAATTATGCACCAGGTCTCAGGAAAATCAAAGGACTTGTCTGAGACTCATCTGTCATAATATAGTACAGTGATAGTCACACATATACATGGCTTCACATTGCTTGGACTCAAGTACCTTGTGACAGATTTATCTTCTCCCACAGAGATGTCCTCCAGAACCTTCTTGGGCCCTAACACCCTGCTCTAGGAAGCCCTCTCCACCTTCTTTAAACCTGATATCCCCAGGACCAGCAGTTGGCATAACGGCAATGTTGCTGGACTCCCAGGTAGTCTACTGGGGTTCAAGTTCCAGACCCGGTAGCTTAAACTCACGCCAGGCACATGTGAGTGCGTGCCCAAGATCCCGAGAGGAGAATGGAGAAGAAGGGATTGTGGCGTGGCCATCCCCTCTGGAGAGGGTGGTTTCTCGCTTTCTCTCTCTCTCTTTCTGGCGAGCACACATACCCTATAACAAAAACCTCTCAAAAAAACCAAAAAACCTGACATCCCATACCAGTCTACCTCCTCCATCCCACCCAATATTCACTCATGAAAACACCCACCTCTTCCTTCTCTGTGCGTCCCATGCTCCAGATCACCACCCAGATGCTTACCTTGTTCACCTCCACCTGATGATTTTAATATTAATTATTTCAGAAGGGGAGAAGAAGAACTACATTATGTTAAATTTAATTAAGAGAAAAGTGAGGCCCATCAGTTGATTCTGTAGGCAAATTGAAAGGACCTTTTTATTTTGAATTCTAGAGTATAACATTTTTCACCTATTCAAGTTTCCCAAGTATGGGCCAGCGATTGAGGTGTCCTTTGTCTCTGAAGATGTCAGTAAAGGACAAAATCTAGGGAAATTAATATAACAGATTAATATATAGAATTAATTTCCACAAAGAAATGAATACAACACTCTCAAAGAATCCCAGGATTTTGAAAATAAGTTTTTATTTTTTATTTAATTTTATTTATTAAAGAGAGGTTTTTGCTATAGGGTACATGCCAGAAAGACAGAGAGAGACAAAGAGACAGAAAGCATAAAATCATCCCTGAAGGGAGATGGCCATGCCACAATCCCTTCTCCATTTTCCTCTAGGGATCTTAGGCAAGCATGCGCAAATGCCTGCCATAAGTTTAAGTCGCTAGGTCGGGATGCGAACTGTGGTCGACTATGTGGGAGTCCAGCGACAATACCATTACGCCATCTGCTGGTCCCATAAGTTTTTATTTTAATGATGAAATAAATCAATTTCACAGTGGAAAGAATTGTGAGATAGAATAGTAGGACTGATTTACAAGAACTGATATTTGAGAATGCTGGCTGATTTCAGAATTGATTTATTTATTAACACTCTTAACTTGTCAAACTTCCTAAAATATGAAGACTACGTAAATAATAAGTACTTTGCTATATTAAGTTTCTAGAATGGACTTATTAGGCCCTTTAAAACTTAGCTGCACAGTATTCTCTTGGTTGCAGGGGAAAAAAGCTCTTAAGGCATTTCAACATGCTCACTTTGGGACATAAGGGTCACGATTAAGTCATAGAAGAGGGTCCTCCAAAAGTTGCTCAAATCACTGTGTGTCAGGTAAAATAATGTCCTTTAGGCATATTTCTGGTGTTTTACTTAGAAAAAAAAAATTCCAACCTTTTTTTTAGCAGGTCTGCATATGCTAAGGCACAAATCTGAGTGAAAATATTATCTCCCTCTCCTCCCAACTTCTTCTGAGAGCAATGTTTTAAACTATATTTCTGTAAAATTTTCATTTATAGCTAAAGCCATTCAGTCTAGATATAGGAGCCGTTAATATCCAGGTTTGCAGTGAATTCTACACTTTATCTCCCGTATAGAAGAGAAACGTTATTTGAACTCTATTCATTACATTATATAATTCTATATGAAATTTCTAGTATAACTCTCTTTTTATTACTCAGAATTCATTAAGGAAGAGATGTGCATTAAAACAATGTACACATTGAGTGGTATGGTTTTCATGTTAAAACAAGTAGACACCTAGTTTATAACCTTTTATGCCATTGTTTGACATTTCCATCGACCAATGTAAGGTTGTTAATTTATTTCACTTGCATACAAAGAGACTCTATTTGAATATTTCTTGATTATTTTGGTAAAGACAATTCTATATTTTTCTGTAAGTTTTCAGTAGCTTTCCTATATTTTATTTGGCTCAAAAGAGGGAGAAGATGGAGATTTTCACATTCTCATATAAATATGATATCATGAGAAACAGTCCATAGGATTTATTAGAACTGCATAATGATAGCTTCTCTAAATAATTTACAGTTGGAAAATGAACTGGATATCCAGGAGAACTGATCATTTTTAAAGACAAGTATTTCACTGCAATAGGCACTGCTGCTGAACAAGTCACTGTAATTCTGAGTAGCAGAATCCAGTCTGAGGAAATGATTCCATGTTTGGAGACTAACTTACCTGTGTGCCAAATATCAAAACTCATATACTAACACGTGTTTGAAGGAGACCTTTTAGATTTGAGTATTTATTTCAAATCTTTGGTTTTATTGAGGCTAAACAATGCCGTGGATGTTATGAAATCTTACAAAGATAAAAATGATTCTGAAAGCATTGACTTTTTTTTTTTTTTTTTTTGGAGAGGTTTTTGCTACAGGGCGCGTGCGCTCGCCAGACAGAGAGAGACATAGAGACAGAAAGCGAGAAATCACCCCCCAGGTGGGATGGTCACACCGCAATCCCTTCTTCTCCATTCTCCTCTCAGGATCTTGGGCACGCACGCACACGCGCCTGGCGTGAGTTTTAAGCCACCGGGTCCAGGACGCAAACCGCGGTCGACTACGTGGGAGTCCAGCGACATAGCCATTACGCTAACTGCTGGTTCCCAAGCATTGACTTTTTTAGTGCTCAATAACTCCAGTTAGGGTTTATACCTTTTAGGGTTTGAGACTAAAATGTTATCTATAAGCTAGATGACTTTGGCTATTTTTTAGCATAAATTAACCTTCAATTTTTGTGACTGTTAAGCAAACATGTATGTATGTGTAATATATGTTTATAATATTAAATGCATATTTGTATATTTGTAATGTGAAAGCATGTGACTATATAGTGCATGCCTCTTAGTCTATGATAAAGTTATAATGCACACTGCAAAGAATTTACCATATAGTAGTAAAGACTATGGTACAGTCTCAGTAATTGTCTTATGCATGATAAGGCAGAATGCATTCTTACAATCAGAACTTAAAATACAAAGAAGATTATCCTCCATGTTAGAGAAGTATGTTTTATTTAATCATGGCCAGTTTAATGACTTACATTAGGATACTCCAAATGTGACTTTGCTATGAAACTGTACTCTTCTTTACTAAAGATAGAGAGTATCTCCAAAGCTAAGTAGGAAAAGCAAGTTCTACATATACAATCATGGAAAATGTAATGCATTTTTAAAGTATGAAATGGATTCTTTTTTTGGTTCTTACTTGATATTCTGAGAATTTTGCATATGTTGGGTTGTCAGAAAAGTCATGACATACATTTTTATTGTTTTTCAAAGGTCATTTACTTATATAAAGAACAAAGATCGGGACCAGCAGTTAGCATAATGGCTATGTTGCTGGACTCCCATGTAGTCGAATGTGGTTCAAGTCCCAGACCCAGTGGCTTAAAACTCACACCGGGCACATGTGCATATGTGCTCAAGATCCCGAGAGAATGGAGGAGAAGGGATTGTGGCATGACCATATCCCCAGGGAGTGATTTCTCACTTTCTGTCTCTCTGTCGCTGTCTGTCTGGCGAGCGCATGCTCTCTATAGCAAAAACTTCTCAAAAAAAAAAAAAAAAACAAAAAAAAACAAAAAAAAAACCACACACACACACACAGATTAATCAGTGATATATTGTCATTTTGTTCAATAACCTTTTGCCATCTTTCAGTGAGCTTCATAATTCCTCATTCATAGAAGGACCTGTCTTTACCAGTGAAAACTGAACAAGGTGCTGATTTACAGTCTCATCTGCATTGAACATTATAGCACACAAGAAGAGAGGGAAACAGGTGGAAGTATGGTGGATGTGGCAACACACTTCATCCAAACTCCAGTAATTTTGGATGGGTGATCAAAGTTGTGTATCGTTGTGATGGAACACAACTCCTTTATGATCAATGAGCTCTGAATATTTCTGAATGTTGGATTCTTTCAAATTTTCCAATTGCTGACAGTGGGCATTCAAATTGTTGTTTGGTTCTTAGATAGGAACTCAAAAAACCCAAGACCTTTAAAATTCCACCAAACTGAGAGCTTAACGTTCCTCTGATGAATGTCTGCTTTTGATGTTGTTTGAGGCAAATTATCATGTTGGGACCAAGACCATTTGTTTGCACACCACAATGTTATAAATAATCCACTTCTCATCATCAGTTATCAGTCACTTCAAAAAAGGCTTGTTTTCTTCACTTTTAATGAGCATATTGCAGATGTTTATATGCACCATTAAATGAACTTCTTTGAGTTCATGAGGAACCCAAATATTGAACTTGCTTGCATATCCCAACTTCTTCAGGTTGTTGTGAACACATGAACAATGGATGTTCAATATTTCTGCAATTTCATGTCTGTAAGTGGGTTTGACCTGATCAATACATTTATTTTGTTGTCATCAACCTTGGTGGGCCTCCTTGACTGAGGAGTGTTCTTGAGATCAAAATCACCAGCACAGAATTTCATGAACCACCATTGGCACTGATGTCCTGGTAGAGCATTGTCATTGTAAACTACGCAACTTTTCATAAGCTTGACTCACATTCTTCCCCTTATAGAAGTAAAACAGTAAAACATGATGAAAATGCCATTTGGTCTGCAATCTTCAACTTGTAAAATCTCCAAAGCTCAACCAAATTATATTTTTTTTAAATTTTTTTGGAGAAGTTTTTGTTATAGGGCACATGTGCTTGCCAGAAAGACAGACAGACAGAGAGACAGAAAGTGAGAAATCACCCCCCCAGGGGGGATGGCCACGCTGCAATCCCTTCTCTTCCATCCTCCTCTTAGGATCTTGGGCACACACGCACGCACACATGCCTGGTGTGAGTTTAAGCCACCGGGTCCAGGACTCGAACCGTGGTTGACTACATGGGAGTTCAGTGACATAACCATTACACTAACTATTGGTCCCCCAAGTTATATTTTTAGAATATCAGAACTATCAGTTTCAAATGACACTAGAAATGTCATTGTCAAATGGCAAAGCAATAACATAGATGCAAATGACTGTAGTACTTCCAAAGATGAAATAGCGTCATCTGTGGCAAAAATTGTTCAAATACGCCATGGTTTTTCTGACAACCCAATATGAACCACTTTTCACAAGCTAAATATGCCTAATTTTTAAGTAAATAAAGCATTGCAAAATAAAGCACCATTAGATGCTTTTTTAAGGTAGTAACAAAATGTTAAAGGCAAAATTTATTAACTATTTCACATCTTAGTATATAGATATATAACTGAAAAAGATTTCAGATAGAAATAGCAAAACATGTATTACAGTAAAGCAGGAAAATATATTTTCCTAAGTGTTGGCTGTTCACAAACCCATTTTGCTTCTCCAATTCATATCATATCGTTATTTATTTTAGACATAAACCTGTCAGGTTAATGCTTGTTCTCATGTAAGACTTCATCCTCGATTGTCTGAAGTTAATTCCTAAGTGCCACTGCCTGACAGATGGTTTCAACTTTTACATTTTCACAATAAGGAGACAAGTTTACCCTTTTCTGTCAACAATATAAATATGATTTCCAATAATTCTTAAAGATAAAATTAGCTTCTCGACTAGATAGCTATAAAATGTCCAGCATATCTATGCAATATATTTGACAGTCAATCATCTTGCAAGTCAAGTGATATTTTTATACTTACAAGTTAAAGAATCTTTTCAAAATAATGTTGATGGAAATATAAACACAGAGTTGTAAACACAAATACTTGACAAAGACATTTCTATTCCTGACAGGTTTTTAATTTTTATTTTAGATATTTACAGTCTATTACATTTCCTTTCTTACCCTTATTCAAACACAGCTTTCTTCTTTGACATTTGTAACACCAATTATCCTACACTTTTTAACTGCCTTAAATTTCAGTGCACTTTTTATTCAGTCTTCAATATTCTCTTTTCATTCAGTTGTGTCCATTTTGGGCTACTCCATATTTTCAGGGATTAAAGTTAAAAGTTAAAGAATATTCTTTGGCAAAAAGAAAGGTAAATCAAACAAAAAATATATACAACATTCAGATTTTGTATATCACAACCTTTCCTCAGGCTCTCTAGTAGCCTTAATTTGATTTCAGGGCCTCCTCCCAAGCAAATATTTCAGAACTCTTCTGACATGTTCTGAGTGACAAATATCTCCAGAAGGATATCTTCCATTTGCACCTTTTGCCTAGAGATGCAAATTTGGCTGTGCTTTACTATAGCATTCGTATTCAGAGCCCACTGTTGTCCTCTTTTATTTGGACCCAAGAATGATTTAAGGTTAAAAAAGGAAAACTTTTTGCTTATATATCAAGTATTTGTATGTGTAAATCAATGAGGAAACCCTGTATTTTTTAATCTTAGTTTTGTGGAGGACATAATGTTTTCTCTTGTCTGGGTTGGCATCATCTCACCTACTGGCTCGCTGATCACTCCATAATAGAAAACAGACCCACGCTACCCCTGAGGTGGCAATACTATAGTAATGGGATCAGAAATATAAATCCGGAATGAGGCCTGTGAACTACTACTTATTGTACCCTTTAGAAGTGTGGAGCTCAACCACAGTGTGAGAATTGCAAAACAGAATGGAGAAAGAAAAAAAGCCTTGTGGCACATACCTTTGAGTCATGCTAAGTAAGTATAAGAGGTTTAGGGGTGGGAGAATTAATTGAAAGATTGTTTTTGAAGGATTTGATGTCTAAAAATTGATCCTTCCCATCCAATGCAAAAGAAAATGGATTTCTTTCCCTTTAACTCAATTAAGAGAGAAGCTTCAAGACCATTTTATGTGTCCCCTGTATTTTGAGGACATAGTGGACTGGTATGTGTTTCCCACATGGAACTATGTAAAGGAAAGTGGGCTAGCCATCCCTTTTGAATTGGAATGAAGTAAGAGTTAGTTGTTGCCTTATATATCTTATAAATACAGAGTGTGTGAGGTAACAAATGCTTCAATGTGTTGTTGGGATAACGTGTAAACCATGTGAGAGAATAAATGTTAGGGTTCATGTGTTCACCGGAGAGACAGAGAGATAGAAAGTGAGAAATCTCCACTCCCCCAAAGGGGAAATGGTCACACTATACCTTCTCTTCTTCCATTCTCCTCTCAGGAATTTAGACATGCACCCAGCATGAGTTGCTGAGTCCAGGACTTGAACCGTGATCGACCGTGTGGGAGTTCAGCAACTTTACCATTACACCACTGCTGGCTTCAAGTACATGATATTTTAATCTTACCCCTAATTGCCACCTGGGGACTCAATAAAGCCCAGCAAAATCAAGCAGGAGGAACATATCCAAAATGTCTAATGGTGAAAAGAAAGGGACTCTCCTTAGTCATGGTATTTAGTTAAGAGTTCCCTAGGATGGGGTATTGGGTGGGAAGAATGTCTCTAAAGAATCATGAAAGTGATCTCAGAGGACTCTTCATGGACCTTGGGATTTTTCCACTATGATGACTCTATAAAGCCTTTTTATATGGCAATTCCAGGGCCTAAGAGACCAATATGGAAGGTTCCAGTTTTCTAAAAAATGAGACTCAGAATGGCCTAACATCATGTCCTGTCCCTAATACTTCAACGGACAAAGCAACCATTTGCTAATTTGGAGGGAGGAGGGAAAAGAAACAGACCTCATACCTTTTCTTTTTTTTGGAGAGCTTTTTGCTATAGGACGTGTGCGCTCGCCAGAAAGACAGAGAGAGACAGAGAGATAGAAAGTGAGAAATCACTCCCCAGGGGGGATGGCCACGCCACAGTCCCTTCTCCTCTATTCTCCTCTCGGGATCTTGGGCTCACACGCACATGCGCGCGGCATGAGTTTAAGCCACCAGGTCCGGGACTCGAACCATGGTCGACTACATGGGAGTCCAGCGACATAGCCATTACACTAACTGCTGGTCCCCAGACCTCATTTCTTGATGGATATGTGTCAAAAATTTTTAACTATCTTTAAACCTTCGCAGTCACAGAGAGAACCAATTCCAAATAAGTACTGATATACTACGTTTCTTCCTGCCTCCTTAGCTCTTCTGCAATGGGAAGCCACGGTTAGTGAGATAGTGAAGAAACAGAAATTTCAGATGAGGGAGACACAATAACTATATTCAACTTTCCCATTGGGACTGATAGACTGGAACCGACCTAAGCTGAAAAAGGAGATCAATCTTGTGTTGTTTTGTTGAGATTAATTTGACTGGACAGGTTAATTATGGACTGGGACAGTTAAACCAATGAAATAGACCAGAACTATTATCGGACTTGCTGATGATTATATTCAGGGATACAGAAATAATTAGCATCATAAAATACATTTAAAGGAGTGGTGAGACAAAGACGAGATGCTCTATGGTTATATCTCATGAGTCTTACTCATCATGACTTCACAATACCATGACATCCCCCTTTTGTTCAGATGCACTTAAGCAAATAAAAAATACTGGTTTGTCAGGAAAGTCATGACATATTTTTCTGTTTTTCTATGCAAAAAATGCATCATGAGTTTTCTGACAACCCACTATATAATGCACTATCGTATTATTTTACTTATTTTCTTCATGATAGAAAGTTCATATGGATGCAATCACCTTCCCCAACCCTCCAGCTCATTGAAGTCTTACCCACACCTGCATTCCCAGTATGGTTCAGGTAGACCAGGTCAGGGATCCAAATCTGTCGCTGGCATGTGCTTCCAGCACTGTGGTGTAGCATGCTATGCCTGGGTCAGTAAGGCTGGACCTGTATTATTTTAATTGAAGTGAATACTTTAATAGGAACAGCAGAGGTAAATTTAAATATACCTTAGACTACAACTCCTAATCTCAGTACTGCCAGTCTGTCCCAGAAGTAACTGCTATTACCAATTGCATTAATTTCTTCCATACCTTTCTAAGCTTTTCTACATGAACATGTACCTATGAAAATGTCATTTAAAGTTTTAATGTAATTTGACCACATATTCGGTATTTATCTTGCATTTGCCTTTACCTCTAACAACCTGTCTTGCATATTTTTAACTTGCAAATTTCTTACTTTTATTTATTTGCTTAGAGGTGTTTGCCTTATGGCACATGCACTCACTGGAGAGAGAGACAGAGACAGTGAGAGGGAAAGTGAGAAATCACTCCCCGAAAGGATGACAATGCTGCGATCATTTCTCTTCCATTCTCCTCCTGGGATCTTGGATATGCCACACACACACATCATGCCCAGCATGCTTTCAAGTCGCTAGGTCTGGGACTCGAACCACATTCGGCCACATGGGAGTCCAGTGATATAACCAATACACCCATCTGCTGTACCCACAGATTTCTTACCTACAATGTACTAATCCATAGAATAAATTTATCATATCTTATTTGATCTTTTCCCTTCTAGTGGACATTTAGATTGTTCTCAATATTTTTTTCCAATGTAGTAAATATCCTTCTCATACTACTTAGCACACTTTTTTTTTTTAGAGGTTTTTTCGCTGTAGGTTGCGTGTGCTCACCAGACAGACAGAGACAGAGAGACAGAAAGAGAGAAATCACCCCCCCCCCCCAGGGGGGATGGCCATGCCTCAATCCCTTCTCCTCCATTCCCCTCTTGGGATCTTGGGCACGCACACACACGTGCCCAGTGTGAGTTTTAAGCCACCAGGTCCGGGACGCAGACCACGGTCGACTATGTGGGAGTCCAACGACATAGCCGTTATGCTAACTGCTGGTCCCCTTAGCACATGTTTTGATGCTCATTTCATAGCTTTTAAACTCTTAACTCTAAAAGACAGTATTTAATTAGATTTATTCTTTCATAGACTTTAGCCATGATTTCTGACTATACTTCAACATCATTTGTCTTATTAAGCAATGTTGTTGGTCTGCCTCAGATCATTTTCACTCAGTTGTATTGTAAAACATTGAATATCAAATCTGACTTGTTAGTTTAAAATCTGCAGATTCCTAGCCCTACCATAAGTGAGTTTGATTCAAAATTGTTAGGAAGAGGCCCAGTGCTAATACTTAGACAGGTTTGAAAAACTCGAATGCAGATAATATAATTAACACAAATGCCTTACAGTTCTGTTACACTTTTCTTAAAGGTATTCTCAGTATAAGGTGTTCTATGTGTGGTATAGTTTCTATGATGGCAGTAGTACCTAGAGCATAACCTTTGATGTCCTAATACAGGAAGTTGTAGGACAGGCTAATATTTCTAAATCTGTGTCATCCAGATGATCTATACATCACAAACAGCTGTGAACAAGGTCCCTCTGGGCCTATGAAACACTGGGCTCTTAAGAAACTACCAAGGAATGGTAGATGTTAGAGCAAAAAGCTAGACAAGAGGCCTATAGACCAGTGATCTATTGTATAGTATGGTGACTACAGTTAATAATAATGTATTACATATTTCAAAATTGCTGAAAGAGTAGATTTTAGATGTTCTCAACACAAAGTAATGATAAATATGTTAGGTGGTGGATTTGTTAATTAGCCTGATTTAATCATTCAACGATGTATGTGCATATCAGAACAAAACATCATACCTCATAAATATAATTATTATTTGTCAATTAAAATTAGATTGAGAAAGAAGAGCATTACTGTAAGATGCTTCTGGGAAGGACTTCAAATACTTTATGTTCCCAGTTATTTTTAAAATCTGAAAAGCTTCCTGGGACTTTTCTGCTTGTGGGAAAGTGACTGATCTTTCTGGAAATGACAAGTGATCTGAAGTTTATCCATGGGATCGATATGTTTAATTAAGGAACTTTTCTTCTTAAAAAAATCATAGTGTCAAGATCAAACTGTTTTGATGTTAGAGTCTAGGTCAAAGTCTCAAAAACATCTCATAAATAAGAATAAGCCTGTTGCTATCCCACGATGCCATGCATGTTTTACTCATGTAAATCTGAAGGTATCTAAAAGTCAGGTTTACTCTTTACATACAAAGGCTTTAAGACAATTTAAATACTAACATCTGGATGTGCTATTAGAGATGAAAAAGAAAACAGTTTAACGTAATTTTTTTTTCCTTTAACAATACTATTTAGCTTTAAGGAAGCATAATTGGAGTTGAATGCTTGGAAATTTATGACCCTAAAATTATTTACGTATGACCACTTGGGAGACTTTTTCAAAAGCAGTAAAGGAAAGAAGGCTTTTCTTTCTCCTTTTTGATTTTTCTTTTGAGCTTCAGATTAAGCTGTCAGCATCTCCTTTCACTTTGGCATTTTCTATGTCAGTTTTCTTCTGGAACTCAAGCAAGTCTACAAATAAGATCGATGAAATGATATAATATATGCTATAAAATGTATGAATCATTTCAAGAATTAAGAAGCCAGCATCAACCTCATTCCTAGAGTATAGGAGAAAAGTAAAAATTAGTCATGTGCATGGGGTATTTAGGGCTTAATTCTTCAGGTGTTGTGAATAACCACTTATACATGTTATTTTTAATTATTGCACAAAAGAGATAGGCACTTTTCATCTTCATTTTATAGTGAGGAAAGAAATTTAGAGTGGTTACATAACTTGCTCTGAATTACTAACCAACTGAGTGACAGACCCAGGACTTGTTGGCTTTCTGATTCCTAATCGCATAAGCTTAATAAGTTCCCAAACTTGGTTCTCTCATCGTTTCTAAAATACAATTTATGTGTAACTACCAAGACTAGATTGCTGAGCTCACAGCTCTCCATAATTTCCTTCCCACCAATATGTTGCTCCGATCTGGAAAATCTTCCCTTAGGCAAGCTTCCATCTGCAGCAGCAAGTCCAGTCCAGTTGCTTGGGACCATTTTAAGTTCCAGCATCTCTCCTTAGCAGCTGGAACTCCACCATCAGAAACACCGTAGCCTGCTGACTGCCTTCACAATGGTGCTGGGGTAGTCAACAGAATGCTCTCAGCAGGACTTAGCAAGTCTCCTATGTAGAAGTATGAGGAGGTATCATTTCAAAGAAAATCCTCATTGAATGACTTTTCTATGAAAGGTAAATGTCAATGGAAGTGAGGAAAATATTTTCAATCATTATTATGTTGGAAAATACACCTATTGTTTTCTTTTCCCATTGCTTTTTCTTCAGTCTAAAATCTTGGCCCATATCCATTGTTCTTGCCCTCTTTTTTTTTTTGGAGAGGTTTTTGCTATAGGGCGCGTGTGCTCACCAGACAGACAGAGAGAGACATAGAGACAGAAAGCGGGAAATCACCCCCCAGGGGGGATGGCCACGCCACAATCCCTTCTCCTCCATTCTCCTCTCGGGATCTCGGGCATGCACACACATGTGCTCGGCATGAGTTTTAAGCCACTGGGTTCAGGACGAGAACCGCGGTTGACCATGTGGGAGTCCAACGTCATAGCCATTACACTAACTGCTGGTCCCCCTGTTCTTGCCCTCTTATTTCATTACTATGAAATAAATCTCCTCAGCTGTAGAACGAGGCAGTGAGATCCCCTCTCCACAATCCTCCATTCGTTCTGCATTCCTTAGCATCTTCTCTTACAGAAGAGGGAACTGAAAGACTGAGTTTCTTTCCTACTGCAAAGCTGAGGTTACACAGGAACAAATATGTTTAATTTCTGAAGGGCGATGGCTTTATTTCATATGGTAGCAATAACCTGAGATCCCTTGAAGCTTCCAGTCCCAACAGAACCCAGTCTGTCCATATACAGGTAGTCATCTAGTTTGAAGTAACCTATCCTAGGTAAGAACACAAAAACAGTATTCTCTTCAAGTGGGCTTCTATTTGTCACTTTTTAAAATAAATGCTTTTATATATTTTTTGTAAGTGAAAGAGAGACACAGAGCCCCCAACATGGTCCTGATGGTGTGATCCATCCCCAGCCTCAGCTAGCCCTGGATCACAGACATGCATATGCCTAGTACATTCAGGGAGGTCTCTAGGCACAAACCCAGAACTGCTCCACTTCCCCCTCCCCCTATCATGCTTCATCCTACTGTTACACCACTGTCTGGCCCCCTGCCTACTTTTCATGTGTGTTCTGGAAACTAAATTCTTTTACTCTACATATTTCTTTGTACCTAGACCCTGCAAAACTTTCTTAGTCTCTCAGGCTCTTCAGACCAATGTCCAGCATTTAGCTGTAATCTAGACTAATCCTGCCTGGCCAACAACTCTTGTTTCAACTCAGTTACTATAATTCATGAAGAACCTATCAATACCAGGTCACACACTCTATTTACTTAAAGGTAGAAGTACTCCTGAAGTACAAATAGCATTTTTAATCTTTGATTAAGCATCTTTCTGAATGATATATTTCTGATTAATATTGCTGACTTCCACTTGTGACCACACTATGAGCAATATGTTGGCTATTTGGGTTCTGTTTTAAGAGAATAAGGATCATAGCCAGTAGATACTGAGCTCTTTATGTGCCCAGCATTGTGTTAAAAGCATCATAATTTGTCCATCCTCACTACTTGAGCATATAGCCTAATATATTTTTCATCCTTAAATTTTGCTCTAGGCCCTACTCAAACTTTTTTATTACTTAAATGTAAGGCTGCTAAAGGGAGAGAGCTCTTGGGTTGTATCTCTAGTCTCAAGACCATTGATTTGTCCAGCAGTCTTTAATGAGCAAATGAACGATTCTTTGAGATAGACACTGTTATTATGTGCATCTGACAACTGACCTTTAAATAATGATTCAGAAGTTAAAGCAAAATATTATTAATTTATTAGACAATGATATTGAGTACTCATGAACCAAAAAAGGATAAAATTATTCAGCAATAATCTCCTATAACTTCTATGGCAATCTGCTAAAGCAAGTCTTCACATTTTTTATTTTTATTCATTTCTTTTAGAATAATTTTTTAAAGTTTATTTGTTCTGAGATAAACAGATGTGTGTGAGGGGGGCAACCTTAACAGAATCTTCATGCTACAATCCACCTCCAGTCCAATGCAATCCAATCCAGGTCATGGGTACATGCAAACCAGCATTCCCAGGGAAGTCCCAAGATATAAACCCAGGACCTCTCCCATGTAGGTCACTTGCATTACCACTATTTCACCATCTGGTCCCCACTGTTCCCCTTTTAGAGATGAAGATTCTTTGTCTTTTGCTCAAAGTCACACAGTTATTTACAGACACGACTAGGATTCCAACCAGAACTATGACAGGGAACAGTCCTTAACCATTAAGCTATACTGCTGCTTCTTCATAATATTGGTAACTTTCTTAATATAGTTGCTCTATTAATTACTTCAAATAAATTTTATATTTTATAACTTCCAGGGGCAGCACAAATTAAGCGAACAAACTAGAACCCAGAGGAATTGGTGAGGTTACTCCTTTAATTCAACAAATATACACTGAGCATAGGAAAATAAGCCCTGAACAATGAGAGCACTGTGCTAGGGATGACGATCTCAGGGAGCATTTCAAGTTTAAGTTTAGCCCTAGACAGGAAGCCATTCTGGTCTGAGTGCTTTGGGGATGCCAGTAACAATCGCATTGACTGGGCATTTGACTTCCTGTAGCGAATCTATATTTTACACTCATTAGCTTTGTGTCTGCCACATTCTACTGTCTGATGCCAAAGTAAAACTGCTAATTTGCCATGCTTATAATTTATGTGTGTGTGTGTGTGTGTGTGTGTTGTGTGTGTGTGTTTGTTTTCCTGAATTTTCATAAGTACTGATCTAGAGAAAATCTCAGGTCCCAAGATAATTTCAATAGGCAGAGTTAGGAGTAAAGAATAAGAATGAAGACTGACAAATAACAGAAATAATATTTTCCTACAAGTTTAATTATCTCTTAATTCTTCATGAAAGTTCAAGAGGTAATTATCACCTACATGCAAAGCAAAATTTGTTAAAATTAGGGCACTGGGTTCAAGTAAAACAGAAGAAATACCTAATGATTTCTATGAATGTATTTCAAACTGTTTACCTAGTTTCTCACAAAAGAATGGTAAAATTTATAAATGTTAATTTTAAAATTTCTGCTGTGGGTTTATTTTTACCTCTAATATTTACTGAAGTGTGGGAGTGAGCAGGTGGCATGGTGGTTAAAGTGGCTAGACTCCCATATGACTGACCACAGCTCGTCTCAGACCCCGCAGCTTGAAAATCGTGCAAGGCATGTGTGCATGCACATCCAAAACCCCAGGAGGAGAATAGAAGAGAAGGGACTGTGGTGTGGCCATCTCCTCTGGGGGGCGTGATTTCTCACTTTTCCTCTCTGTCTCTCTCTGGTGAGTGCATATTCCCTATGACAAAAATCTAAAAAAAATAAAATAATAAGAAAAAAATTACTTAAATGTATCCAAATTATAATGGATATCAGGGCAGTTTTCATGTTTGAGAAGGGTAAAATAATTTAGAAAAATATCAAATTTTAAATTTTCTAAAAAAGCTGACATGGTAAGAATGAAATGATTGATGGGGGATTTTAACTGGAAAAATATGACTTGTAACATCTTATTTTGCATTTTATTTATACCACTGAACTTATGCTGGTTTTCACTGAAAATGGTGAAATTATTGAAACTCAACACAAACTCTTCAAAACTTTTGAAAGAAAATGTCTAATGAAAATCAAACTTTTAAAAATAATTTATTCTGAATATGAATCAGTTTTAGCTAGGATAGATTTCCAGGTAAGAATTAGAGAACCTAGAAATTTGTAATTGCTAAAAGGATTCTTAAGGTTTCTGTTCCTCAATTTGAATTATGATTAGTAAGAGGCAGAACAAAGTATACTACAAACTGATACTAGACACGTTTAGTCAGAATCTCTAAATCTGATGTATTTTATTTCAAGAGGGATTAAGAGTTTAATCTTGAGTAGAACTCATGAGTTGCAACCAAGCTGTCTGGTTAGAATCCCATTTTACCTTGTCTTCACTAGGACGACTGTGCAATTCACTTGAACTTTCTGAGCCTCTGTTTCCTCATCTGTAAACTGGGCTTGATAATAGACCCAAACTAAGATTATTGTGAAGATTTAGTGAAAGTAAAATGCTTAACTCATAATCTAGTATATAAAGAGTAAGCATATTTTATTTGACAATGTTGATATATATTTTTATGAAAAAAGCCCAATCTTAGAATTGCTTTACCCTTTCTTGTTTTTTTAATTAGTTTTATTTATTCAGTAATTTATTTTATTTTGGTGAGAGAGAGAGAGAGAGAGAGAGAGAGAGAGAGAGAAAGCAAGCCACCAGGTCCAGGACTTGAACTGTGGTTTGCCATGTGGGAGTGCCCAGCACCTTCACCACCACGCCACCTGCTGGTCCCTGCTTTACCCTTTCTTATAGGAACTCTTGGAATCATAGCTTTCTTCTCAGCAGAAGATTAAAGTAGAGCTCTAAAAATATTAGAAAGCAAAACCACCTGCAGAGGATGTCTTTTTGTTTTCCAACATTATATATTTACCTACTGCTGGGAAAAATTATGATAAAAGCATAGCTCTAAATGTACATACACACATCATTTCATTTACTAACTCACAGCCCTTGAAGTGGGGAACACCAACGTCAGCTCACAAAAGAGATGTCAGCACAGAAGGATTTACATTCACTGAAGATCTGACAACTTTATGAGAATATTACTACTGTGGTCCCCATTCTGTTGATAGGAAAACTGAGGCTTGAAGAAGCTATGGAACTTGACTAAGATCACATGGGCAGAAACTGATGAAGTTATTATTCGGATCAAGGCAGTATGACTCAAAGCTTACCTCCTGATTTTGTCATCTCAGTCAGTTCCAGCTTCAGTAGAGAGGACATAAGAACTGTTTTGGTGATTTAATGTATTTCTGCATAATCTTCAGGCCTTTCTTCTGTATTAGGGTATACCAATATAGCCATTGCAACTTTACTAAAATTGAAAATCTCACACAGACATAACCTCTGCACATAGCTTTTCCCATCTAATTCTACTGCCTGATTGAATTACTATTCAAGCTCTCCTTTTCTTTATGTCAACATTTAAAACTATTCATGATTTAAGAATTAATTTTTTCTAGTATATTTTCAAATATTTAGAATATGTCCTCTATCAAGGATTATTTAAAAGCCAGTCTCTCAATGTTGCTATCAACAAGAAAGTCTAGGAAGAACTTGATAATTTAGGGCAAGCAAGTGGTATGTAGGTTAAGGCAGCTGGATCCCACATTGCCTACTGTGCACTTGGAGTCCTGCACCTAGAAGCTTAAAAAAAACACATGTGCATGCATTCCCAAAAATCCCAAGAGGAGAATGGAGGAGGGATTATAGTGTGGCTATCCCCCATTGGGGATGGTTTCTCCCTTTCCCTTTCTCTGTCTTGGGCGAGTGCATGTTCGCTATGGGACATAGTAAAAGGGGATTCTAACCCAGGCAGTTTGATTATAACTCCTGAGCTCTACAGAGATTAAACTCTTAAGTCCTCTTGAAATAAAATACAACAGATTTAGAGATTCTGACTAAGCATCTCTAGTATCAATCTTAAAAAAAAAATGAATAATGAGAACTTGATAAGTAGACATTAACTTTAAGAAAATACTTATAAAAAGTGTCGAAGTAGTCATTACCAACCAAATAAAGTCTAAAAAAATTAGGTATCATAATTCCATAAAACAAATTATCTGCTTCTCCATTCTTCCTGAATTCCCCCCATATTTGAAGTATCTTTAATATAGAGATAATTGTCTCAAATTGCCAATTTTACTGAATTGGTAGGGTATAAAAATAATTTTAAAAACATCTTATTAAAGATGAAACAGCTAAATAGGTAAATGCTGGCTAAAAAATATAGGAACTAATCAGCATAACTATTATTGTGTCCTCCTGTTTTCTCCTAATGTTCTTTGACCAGACCACAATTAATAATGCACAAACACTTGATTGTTATAAATTTTATTAGAATAATAGAAAATAATACATACAGATAACCATAGGATACACACACAAGAATTTAAAGATAAATTTTATACTTTTCAATATGAAACAATATGCATATCTCATGGAGATATATAGTTAGAAATGACGTAAAACAATAATCATCTTGAAAATGAAAAGTATAGGAGCATATTATAGGAATAACTAAATAATAAAAAGGTACAACCCCATTATATTTACCATAAAATACAGGTCATTGGAGAAAGTGTTGCCCCACTTTTTGACTGGAAATAACAATGGTCATATGAAATCTATTAGTCATTCAGATTTTTCCTACATATATACAGTATATACAGACCCTACAGAGAAGGTTATAAATATTCTTCTCTCTGTATGTAATGACTTTATCTTAAATGCAATCTCCAAGTGTAAAGTAGTGTTTCATGGGGCTATCTGAACTTTGCTCATTTTTAGTATTTCTTGATATCTGAACTATTGGTTTCAAGTTCTAATATCTTTGGAAATATGAACAAGTTCTAACAAAATGTGAAATTGGTAGGAAAGAAGCTAAAAAATTGATTTTGCAATGTTGAACACAATCAGCCAATTTTCATATATTCTTTACATATTGCTATGAAATCATGTCTTCACCAATCCTTTGAAAACCACATATTGAAAGACTGAGTCATACATATCAAAGTCAGCAGCATCTCCATGGTTCCATTTCAAATTCAACTCAGGAACTAAAAAGCCTGCCCGACTCACTCAATAGATGATGGGATTTCATTAAAATACCAACTCCACTGTCCAAAAATGAGAGGGTCTCTTAATGACATAAAATATTAGAAATGGTGGATATTTGGATTGAGATTCAAGTCATTCCTGATTTTCTCCATCAGATTTTAATAAATTCTGAAAACTTGTTCATTGGTATGAAGGAAACAATTCCTTTTAATATTTTGTTTCAATTATTTGAAAGGTTAAAATATGGTTATTTTCAATTTTATACCATTGAATAAAACAGAAGCATTACCTAAAGTATAGAATGCAGTTGTGGAAAAATGCAGCTGATTCTTATGACTTTTATATACTTAAGGAAATTCATGGTAACATTTTGCACAGGTTCATTACATTTGGGGTTACGAAGCATTTCTTTCCCAATTTTCTTCTTCAATTTTAACAGGTAATTCATAGGGCAGAGTCAGATCAGATCATGTTCTGTAGAAGAATAATTTAGAGGTGTAGAAAGTAAAGTGATTTCTAAAGTCTCACAAACATTGAGTAGTACTGGCCCAAAATCAATCTTCCAACTACAGAGTAACATTTTCCAACTATAGTCTTTGGAATCACATGCTACTCGTTTCTGACAGAATAATTTTTAAAATCTATTTTTCACCTGAGGTGATTTAAATCAACATTGTTAAATGATACTGATTAAGACTAACAAATAATGCTGCTGTGATGGAAAAACAGCCTGTGATTTAAATAAAAAAGTTTTCCAATGTAACAAAAAAATTGTGTGTTTGTGTATGTGTGTATATACACATTGGAGTGTGAGTCTATCCAAAGGCAGTGCTTAAACTCATAGCTTAACATTTATATCAAAAGTCTGAAGTATGTAATATGTAAATTCCTTTGGTATATCAAGTAAATATTAAGGCATTTCTGAGTCCTCTAAAAGGATTTACTGTTTTATTATATTTATATTTTAGCTATAGTGAAGTAGAAAGTTAAAAATACAGAGTTGAAAAAAGAACATGCATAATCACTGCATTTCATGAAAGCACTTTTTTTTTTTTGGTAACCAATTAACTTTCCAGTAAATAATAAAAAAGAGCTACTAACACCACAGGGCATTTACAATAAAGAACAATACTATAGGTATATAACTTGATATAGGGTGAAGGTTAAAGATGGCTGACGTTGATCCTCTTGCATCCATATCTGTCAAAGATGACATACAGCTCATTAATAAGGATTGTACCAATATATAATCTGGGTGCTAGAGACTGAATGCTGTCCCCCATTCCTATGTTGAAATTCTAATTCTAAACAGTATTAGGAACTCCAGGGCCTTTGAGAGGTGATACTGAATCTGTTGGTGTCTTGATCTTGAACCTCTTGGCCTCTAGAACTGTCTTGTTTATCATATTTCCTGTTTGTGGCATTTTATTATAGCAGCATAGGACTAAGAAATGGGGTAAAAGCTATGTCTCTCTCTTATCAAAATCAAATCATGCCATGTGACTAATGTGGGAGTCATGAGTTAGTAGTCCTCATTTTATTTTTCCATATAGTATGTACTAGTTGCCAAGAGTATCTACAAAACATTGATGTGTTTAAGTTTTCTTAAATGATTCTAGACTTTGTTCATTTAGTATTATTTAACTTTAATTGAAATTGGAAAAACAACTTAATTATTTTGAAACCATTATACTTGATCACAGACAATTTTGAGATAATTCAATGGTTTGATTTAGAAAAGCTTCATTGGATGAGGGTTTGAAAAAATCTGTGCTTATTTCTATTTTATGTATTTCTAGATAAATTATTATGCATAATATAAGAGACCATCCTTAGAAAGCAAGTACTAAAAACTCCATTTTCACAAAGATGGCCTTGTGCATGCACTAGTCTATGCAAACTCAGCAAGATAGCAGATGTCAGATGAAAAGGCTACTTTTGACTCAGCAGCCCTAAAATGCTAAAATAGTGTCCATCCCTGCAAAAGCATAAGAACGTACTTTTTAAAAACAGTACCAAACCCATCCACATTGCAACACTGACTCTATACCTGGCATTATTCAGAGAATAAGAAGCATTTGTTAATTACTTTAAAACATAAATAATAATAGTAAGCTGAAGTTAATTCCTCATTTTGGTTTACTGAAGTACATACAGTTTTAGAAGTGTCTGTAGTTCAGAATGGTTTTTATAGACTTTTACATTATAGAACTCATTTCTGAGATAAGTCATTTCTTCTTTCTTAGTATATCGTAGTTTTTATTTTTTTTTAGTCTTAAGTATGTCAGTCATAATGATTTCACAGAAAAATTAAATTCCTCCAATCGTTATATTTCGTTTTTTCTACAATTGTCAGTCCAAGATTAAATACAAAAGTTTCAGTCTTGATTGACCAGTATTTTAGACTAGGCTGAGCTCAATGAATGGAAACAAGGAAGACAGTTATTTATTCCACTAAGAAGTACATAATAAAATATGAAGACAAACGGGCTCCACTATACTTAAATTGAGGCTGAGAATTCCAGATGTGGGATTTAAAAGTAAAGGTAAAATTTCTTCTACCATTGTCACTAATAAAATATGTATGCCAAAGTCTGTTTCCCTTAACTGGACAGTAAAATAGGTTTCCTTTGGATTTTGAAAGAAAATGTTAGTATGTACCTCCTTTGAAATAGAAACAGATTTTTCTATAAAAGCTATCTTTTGGGGACCAGCTCTTGGCTTTGATAGTTGAGACACTGTTGGGGCTAACAGCACTGATGTAAATAAAGAAATAATGATTTCAACCAACTTACTGGTTATTCTTGGAATCCTGATCTGTTCACTGCTGGTCCCATCCCCTCCATCCGTTGTAGCCTTCACTTCAATGATATAGTCCTCTTTAATAGGTAGCAAAAGTTCAGCTGAAGTTTTATTTGTATTCAGCACTTGCATATTATTTTGACTGCTAGTCCTATAGAAAACCTAAAAATGCATGAACGAATGTATTTTTAAACTGCCCACTTCTCTTTGTAGAACTTGTCACTCTCAAATTACCTTATTTTGCTTATCTTTTTATACCACTAGAATATAAATTAGGTTCATATAGGTCTTAGATTAGGGAGTAGTGCATAGTAGAATCATGAGGTTCTCAAAATCAAGGAGGTGGGTGAAGAGTGAAGTTCTCCCATGGAGGAGCTCAGCTCGATTGGATATTTGTGAGGCTGAAGAGATAGGGCATGCATACTGCACGAATTTTGAATGCCTGGCCAAGAAATCAGTGCCAAACAATCTTAGTTGTTTTTTTTAAGTAGTATATAGGTAAACATAAGAATTAGCAAACATTAAAATTAACACACAGTTTACAATGTGTCCAAAATTTCCATCTGAACAAAATTATATCAGGTACCTCTGTTTAACGAATCAGATATTTTGGGAAAATATCCTTTTTATGAAAAATTTGATATCTATGTGAAAATTAGATTACAGAAGTCATCATCATTTAGAAAAAAATTAATTGAAATCTAGATTCCCTTGGAAAGTACTTCCGAAAGTAGGAAAAATAAAGCATTGCAAAAGATACAACTTACTTTATATCCTGTTACTTCTGATTCATTCTCCATGGCTTTAACTTGCTCCCAATTAAGTAACACTTTAGTGTCTGTAGCATTCCAAACAACATTTCCCGGTGGCTGACTGGGAGCTTGAAATACAAAATGAGAAATTAAAACAGACTTAAGCATGGAGTGATAGTTTACATGAAGCAGATAAATGACTCATAGCATGTTAAAGTACTTCAGTATCTTTATGGTAATGTCTGGTGTATAGATGAAATCAGAAAAAATATAACAGAGTAGCTAAATTTATATATGAAAAGGCATTTCAGTTAAATTGTGAGATAGTTCATTTTATCATATTCATCATATATTTTAGGGTATCTCTCGCTCATTGCAGTAGTCTCCTGGGAAAGGTGTTGCTAGTAGAGAGAAGGAAATTCCTTTATCCACCACTAGAGGGACACTGATTGATGAGCCAAAAAAGGCAGACTTCCTTGAGAGAAATGCCAATTGAACAGATTAAAATTGCATGAAATGAAGTGTGGATGATTTTTAAGCCAGCCTTGTATGATGAGATGGGCAAAATGGGAGGCAATAAAAAATAAGAATTACTTAGATTTATTCTCATTTAGTTGTAGCTACATACATGAAAAATTGCAAGAGAGAGTCCATATTTTAAAGTCTTTGTCGTCCAAGTTTAAATCAATTTTTCAGAAAAAAACAAGGCAAGACACTAAAAAGTTAATGAGAATTCCATTAGAGAATTAATGAAACTCTCTGAGATTTATAAACTTGGATTCATAGTTTAGTTCCCTCTCATGAGCACTGGATAGAAAACTCATCCTGGTGACAGGGTGGTAGTTAAGAGCATTTGTCAATAGCAACACAGTACACAGAAAATTCAATTTCTTGTCAGTCACAAAACAACAAACATAATATTATTCATTTGGCAACTGCATCACAATTACCCAAAACAGTGCTAGAATATGTTGTATTTGTGGATTTACCCACAAAATGTGTTTGGCTAGCTGAATTTGTAATGGGAAAATGATATAAAAGATTGGTTATCCAGAGAAATTTCTAAACATCATTGACTCTTGCCTTGAGGGAAATACAGCTGGTCTTACAGATGGGCAGAGCTCTCAGATACATTCATGTGACTAATGATACCAAACGAGCCTGTGTTCCCTGGAGATTCTTTTGCTTATTGTCTTCCCTTTAATACTATTCTGTTGCCTTTAAAATTAACAAGTTTAGGTCAGTTAAGATTGTCTAAACTGCAGTGCTTTGGTAGCAAATATATATATTTATATATATAAATCATACAAAAGTACATTGTGTACATTTATATATATACATATATATGTACATATATATATATATATTTTTAGGTTGAAATATTGGGGGTTATGTTTGGCTGCTCACTTGAAATGATATACAAAAATAACTGTGAGAGAATCTTCCCAATATCTATGATTCTCTGTGGCCCTATAGCACTATAAGGGGCAAGCATGAGTCAGCCACAGTGGAGCAGTGGTAACACAGTACTCCATGATGTGGGTGCACATAAGAAGGTCCCAGGTTTGCATACTGAGGCCTCCATGTATGTGCTAAGGATATGCACGTGTGCCTGTGATTCTGGTAGCTAGGGATGGATCACAGTGTCAAGACCTTGTTGGAGGTACCTGTTACTCTGCCTTTCTCTGTCATAAAAAACGAAAAACTTTAATGAAGGAACCAAATTTGATTTGATGCAGTTTAGATAACATACTTCAGCATGATTTGTCTGACCAAAAGACATTTGTTTCAATATAATAGAAAGTGGGGGTAATGTTGGTGGAGCCACCTATCTCTATACTGGACTTGCAGAAGAAATGGCCACAGATCGAACTAGAGTTTAATCTTGTCTGAGTCCGAAAGCAGAAGAATTTCATGAATTCAGCCTCAAATGAATACCTTTTGAAATGACAAAAAGAAAAAAAAATACAGGAAAAGGAAAAGGAAGAAATAATAAAATGTCCTGGGTCTGATTTCTCATTTTGAATAATGGGAGTGTTTGTCAAGTATCAGGTAGTCATGGACTATTTTTGCCAGTTTTGTATTTTTTTTAATTGGCTCTGTGTTTTCAAAATGTAAACTGCTTTTGCCTCATACCAAACAATAATATTTGTACAGTAATGTACTGGATATGACAGTTACATTTTGGTACGTTCTAAAATAAACAAAAAATTTTACATTAACTAACAAAAAGGCTTAAAAATTTTAAAAAATTAAAATCTTAAATATGCTTGTGAACTACCTTAAAATCATCTCTTATTACCACTGGTAAGAATAACACCCTCTGGGAAATTCTGGAGTAAATAAACTCTCTTCCATGTTTTGAATTCTATCATTCTTAGTAATCAATTCTTAGTGAACATCTGTAATTTCTTAGGTATGGCAGAATGTACTTTGTATGGTTTATATAATCCTTATTCCTTTGCATTAAAATAATGCTCATTTCTGTACATAGGTGATAGGAACTCAAGGAGTTTAAAAATAAGATTGTATATTCATATTTATAGCAGCATCATTTACAACCATCAAAAGGTGGAAATAACTCAATTTTATATACATAATTATATATATGTATATACACACACATGTGTGTGTGTGTGTATGTGTGTGTGTGTGTGTGTGTATGTCATTCCTGAACTTCTGACACATACTATAACATGGACAAGCCTTACAAACATCATGCTAAGTGAAATAAGCCAGTCACAAAAGATAAATAGTACATATTCCCACTTATATGAGATATCTAGAGTAGTTAAATTCATAGGGACAAGGACCAGCAGGTGGCATGGTGAGTGGGATGCTAGACTCTCGCATGGCTGACTACTGTGCAAGTCCTGGACCCAGTGACTTGAAATTCATGCTAGGCGCACATGTGTGCATGCCCCAAATCCCAGGAGAAGAATGTAATATGGCGAACTACAGTGTGAAACTCACCCAATGGCAAAAATCTAAAACAACAACAACAAAAGCACACAAATTCATAGGGACAGAAAGTAGAATGATGGGGGGGGGGGGTCCAGGTGGCAGCACAGTGGTGAAAATGCAGTGCTCTGCAAGGCTGACTTACATAAGAAGATTCCAGGTTTGTATCCAGAGATGTCCCTGTGTACTCCAAGTACCTGTGTGCCCCTAATCCAGGGCTGGTTGAGGGTGGAGTGGATTGTGGCACTAAGACCCTGTTGGAAGTCCTGTCTCTCCATCTGTCTATCTCTAACTGGCAGTGGGTAGGGGATTGGGGTGTTAGGGAACGGGTAGGCTGCTCCTTCAGTCTGAGTCCTGGAGTGAAGGCTGAAGGAATCAGATCTGAATATCCCTTGTGATGGACATGAAAGTATGAGCAAGAAAGAAACAAAGTTTGTAGTTTAGCACTGAGGTTTCGAGATTTGAACTAGCCTGATCTACTATTAACCAGTAATCTAAACAGCTTTTAAGCAACACAGTGAACTTTGTAAAAGCATGGAGCTGAATAATGAGGTGGAAGTGGGCAGGAGACAATGATAGCATACTTTCTATGACTTCTAGTTTTATTTATTTATTTATTTTTTCTTTTTTGGGGAGAGGTTTTTGCTATAGGGCACGTGTGCTCGCCAGACAGACAGAGACAGACAGAGAGACAGAAAGCGAGAAATCATCCCCCAGGGGGGATGGCCACACTGCAATCCCTTCTCCTCCATTCTCCTCTCGGGATTTTGGGCACGCACGCACATGCGCCCGGCGTGAGTTTTAAGCCACCGGGTCCGGGACTCGAACTGCGGTCGACTATGTGGGAGTCCAGCGACATAGCCATTACACTAACTGCTGGTCCCAACTTCTAGTTTTATTTTTGTATCCTGTGTACAAGTGCAAACCAGAATAGATTGAGTTCCAAACTATTAAATCTACTTGATATGTATTCTACATTTTTAAATGTTTTAAAGTCATTTGCCAACATTCATATCCTACAGATATTTCCTCTGTCAACTCAATTCTATTGCTGACAGCATTCCAAAATGTAAAAAAATATAAAAGTTAATTTAATTCTACGAGAAATATATTGGGTTGTCAGGAAATTCATGATGCATTTTTGCATAGAAAAACAGAGAAAAATGTCCTAACTTTCCCAACAACCTAATATTATTACTAGATTTATTGCATAACACTAATCAACAGACTATAAAATTCCCTGAATAATTTTAATGTTTTGTTACAAAGGTAATATTAACTTTTTTTTTTAAGACAGTGTTTTCATGTCATATTTGTCTTGCTCCAACATTCCAGTTGGGACTGCTGGTATGTACCACTGTGACCAGCCTTTAAGTATGACTGACACTCACATCCATGCCTCCCAGATTGTAGAGCACAGTGTCTTATCAGCACTCACCACTGTGGGTGGGCCAAAAAAGAAAATGTTATCTTGAAAGGTTTTTTATCATTGTTGTTCTTTAAGCACCCATCCTGATTCTCTGTGTGTTTGAGTCTTTTGACTCCTCTATATTAGCCTTACAGCTGTTACTTATTCTGTAAACATATGCCTAAAAACAAGTAATTACTATAATATTCCTGTGATTGCATAAATCAGGGAATATAAGGCATGTCTACCAACAGGAAAAAAGGCTAAATACCTTACAGTGTGTTATCACAACAATATTATACATACACGCATATAATATACAGATAACTGAATATACAGTATAACTGCCATAGTATAAGAGAAGCACTCCTGGGGCCAGCAGTTGGCATAATGGCTATGTTGCTGGACTCCCAGGTAGTCGACCATGGTTCAAATCCCAGACCTGGTCACTTAAACTCCTCTCGGGTGCATGTGCATGCGTGCCCAAGATCCTGAGAGGAGAATGGAGGAGAAGGGATTGTGGCGTGGCCATCCCCCCGGGGGATGATTTCTCACTTTCTGTCTCTTGTCTCTCTCTGTCTTTCTGGCGAGCGCACATACCCTAGAGCGAGCAAAATAAATAAATAAATAAACAAACAAACAAACAAATAAATAAATAGAAACTTTCCAAAGAGCACTCCTTAGAATATAAGTCTGCAAAGACAAATGATCTTAATAATGGTATTTCTGAGTGAAGCATTCCTTAAAACATAAAACTGCAAAGACAAAAGTTAATAATGTTATTTCTGAGTAAAATGGTATTTCTGCATGGTAGAAATATGGGTGACTTTAACTTTCTTCTTTACTGTTTTCTTCTTCCTCAAATTTTCTATAATAAATATGTCTTATACAATAAAAAGTAGAAGATGTTAAAGAATATTACTGTCCGAAGTTTTAATGGTGATATTTCCATAGTGGTGATAGTGAAGCTGGCATTTACTTTCAAAATATAGAATTTCAAGAACATATGCTTGCTGTGATTAATTATACAAAACTCAGTATGTTTCCCAACTCATTTTCTTGGCCACCTGATGGTAACAAGATGACTTACATGATAAGTAGCTAGAAGACACACTTTGTACTTGGACTTCAGTTGAGATGATTATTAACATTTGTAATTAAGCTGCTTCAATGAGTGGCACTGTACAAAAATCAAGTACAAAAGCCACTTTCTCTCCAGTGAAATATATTTGTTTTATAATCACTGAAACTATTATAAATGGATCTAATTTCTTATCATAGGAAATTGACTCGTATTTTAAAACACCACAAAACATTGACTTTTTTAGTCATTTGAAACTCAAAAATGACTGGCCTTGGGATCTAACCTAGAATGACAGGGAAGTGCTTTTTCTTTGTTTTCAATGACCAGGAATTTCTTTCATCAAAATTTCTCTTTCTTTGGATCATAAAGTTCTTGGAGATCATAAACTATTAGCAGAACATTTATATCTGTCTAGAGGAATCAGAGGCAAGTGGGACAGATTTTTAACAGTACCAAAGCTCTTAAAAAATAAAGTTCACAGATTTATACATTTGGTCAGAGGATTTATTTGATTATATTTTAGCTCAAATTTCCTGCTTGAATTCTAGTTAAATTCAGCAAATATTATTACTTTTCTTCAGAGTTAACAAAATCAGGAATAACTGCTGAAGTCCATCTATGGGGTGAAAGTGGGGAACAATCAGAAACCTGAGGAATGCACATTAATAATGTAGTTCATTGTTGTAGGTATGATTTGTTGTGTCACACATGAACATGATTAGGTCACATGGGTATGTGGGATGTGATACTCAGAAAAGTCACCAATAATTATTGGTCACTTAGAAAGAAATTACCTTATTGTCTTTCCACTACTTTAGTGAGAAAATTGGATTTAAGGACTCCTAGGTCTCAATATCCCTTCAATACTAACATCACAACAAAAAAAGAGCAGGTTCAGTGATCTCTAGCAAGAGTATGTTACTAATATTTAAATGGGAGGATAGCCTACTTTTTCATTGTATTTATTATTATTTAATCTTACTATTGTGTTAACATCTATTTACTCTTTACTGGTTCTTCATTTCTCAGAAATTTTCCATTTCTTTTTAATTAAGTAAAAATGTCAGTGTCTAAGAAAAATATATTAAGTAAGTATTTATAGAGGAGGTTGGAAGAAATGGCAAAAATTGAGAAGGTGAATCAGATGTAAAATTTGGGAATGCCTGCCTCAATGTATATCCTGAGCCAAAACTTAGAGTGGGCATTTATATCATTTGGTATAAAAACTTTATAACTTTTAAATGATGTGTTTGAAGTTAGAACATGCATTTAATCCAAAAATCTCTGAAATATTCAGTGTCGTATTCTTTTAGTGTTTATCTTATTCATATTTTCTGAAGACACACTTAATGGTTTCCTTAAATTCAGGGAACCGATTTTGGCTCAGCTGCCATGGCTGAGCATTACATTTGAGAAAGTAAGAACTCAAATGCAATTGTACCATCTACCAATTACCATTTACCATTGCCAATTGACTATTTTCTTGAGTAGATACACATGTACAATATTTAGTGAGGGCATAAAAAGATAGGGTCCCATTTTGTTGAGGAATCAAACCAGGCAAAATCTCACCTGGGAGTAACTGGCTCTCTAGTCAAGGCAGGCTGGGGAGACAGCAAAGTGAATAAACACAAGATACAGTATTTGTGGCAGCCCTAAGCATGGTGCACAAGAATTAGGTAGGGAAGAAGCCAGGGAGTAACAGAAGAAGGAGGGGCTGTACTTTTTTTTTTTTTTTAATGTTTTTTTTTAATTATTTATTTTATTTTATTTATTCATTCATTTTATTTTTTAGTTTGATCAGAGAGAGAGACAGAGGGTGAGAGTGAGAGAGAGAGGAAGTGAGAAAGCAAGCCACCAGATTCAGGACTTGAACCCTGGTTGGCCATGTGGGAGTGTCCAGCGCCTTAACCACCATGCCACCTGCTGGTCCCAGGAGGGGCTGTACTTTTAAATAAGGTGGCAGGATGGCACTGAAGTTACAGTTGAGAGAAGACCTGAAAGACCTGGGCAGTATGTCCCATGAATATCTGGAGAAAGAGTTTTCTAGGGAGAGAGAGCAACATATATAGAGACTCTGAAGTAAAAGTGAAGTCAGAGAGGTAAAAAAAAAAAAAAGCAGAAAATGAGTTAGAGCAGCAATTATAGGGAAGGATTGGGCACTCTAAGGATTTAGCATTTATCTGGAATGGGATGGAAAGTGACATCATCAGGGACTTACAGAGGCAAGGGCAGACAAGGGTGGAAAGTGAGGGGCCACAGCCTTGATCCATGGGGGAGGTGAGGGCAGCTTGCCTAGGTTGGTGGCAGTGAGTGCATAAGAAGTGACAGAGGGTCAGCCTATCTGGCCATGTGGGATTCAGAGGTAGCTGAATCCCACATGGCCAACTGCTCCACTGGGTCCCAGACCTGGGGACTTGAGAGACATCCTGGGCTCATGTGCATGCATGCTCAAAGTTCTAAAAAAGAGGAAGAGAGAGAGGAGAAGGGGTTACAACATGACCATTCCTCATGGTGTGGGGGTGGTGCTTTCTTGGTTTACCTCTCTCTCTGTCTCTCTCTCCATGAGTAAATGTGCCCTCTGGCAAAACTGAAAAAAAAAATAGTGGGAAATTCTTTGTTCTTTTTCCTAAGTTTATTTCTTCTGTGTATGTGGCAGAGAGACATCCCAACAAGGTTCTAACACACAATCTGCCACCAGCCTCAGCAACCACCCCTCCCCCCCAGGACATGGACATCTGCATGCTTGCAGTACTCAGGGAAGTCTTTGGATATGAACCAGAAACTTTTCTCTTGTGGGTCGGCCTTGCAGAATGACACATTTTACTGTTGCATCATCATCTGGTCCCCAAAATGGCAAATTCTTGATAAATTCAGAAGTCAGATTCCAGATCACTTGTAGGGTATAAGAGAATGAGAAGAATCAGTGGTGATGCCAGGACTTCTGACTCAAGGAACTAAAAGGATAAGTGTTGAATTTACTGAAATGGGGCGTGTTGTAGGAGAGCTTTAAAATAGGGTGAAAGTAGCAGTTAAGAGACTGGCAGGTGGTGCGGTGGTTAAGAGTGCTGGAGTCCCATGTGATCGACTACGGTTCAAGTTCCAGACCTGGCAGCTTGCTTTCTCACTTCCTCTCTCTTCCTCTCTCTTCCTCTCTTTCTCTCTCTCTCTCTCTCTCTCTCTCTCTCTCTGTCTCTCTCTCTTTGGTCAAATTAAAATTAATTAATTAACTAGTTAAGTAAAATATTTATTAAAAATAAGTAGCAGTCAAGCATCTATAAAATATTCAGTTTTAGATCTTAGGGGCCAGCAGGTGTTGTGGTGGTTGAGATGCTGGACACTCCCACATGGCCAACCACAGTTTGAGTTCCAGATCTCGTGACTTGCTTTCTCACCCACCCCTGCAACCCCGGGTGTGTCTCTCTCTGGTAAAATTAAAATAAATAAATTCTTTTAAAATCTTACTAGTTGATTCTGAAAGATATTTGAGAAACTGGATATATCCATACACAAAACAGATTATTTGTCCTATAGATTTTGTTTTTACAAACTTTGTACATAGAAATTGGTCTTTCCTTTTAGAAACCAATACATTTTATCATTTTAAGCCATCTGCAAATTTTCCTCATCAGTCCCTTTCTGTGGAAGATGATATTAGGAGTTGCTGTAAGTTATTGCAACTCACCTTAGATTACCTAAAGGGACAAATTAGTGCTTAACTTGAAAGGCTTTTAAAAAATCACAAGTATTTGGATGTCAAAAATTAAATGTTTAATGGAAGCTATGGTACTTGCTATTTTAAACTTATCAGAAATATCACCTAAGATCTTACTTACAAGTCTTGCATAGAGAATTCCCTGATTATAAGTACATGAAGTATGGTAAAGGACTATGGGATGTGTTCAGTCAAGAAATATATTTGATTTTAATGGTACTTCAAACTGGCCTACTTCCTTAGGTTTCATTCATCCATTCAGCATTCACTCAACACTTGAGTGGCTCCCAAGTGCTGGGTTTGTGCTGGGCACAGAAGGACTCTTTCCCTATAAAGTTTACAATCCAGAGGGGAAGACAGACAGCAAGCAAGTAATCAAAAATGTTATTCTGGTTCATTGTGCCCTAGGTATACAGATAGTTCCTTCATAATGAAAATCATAAGAACTCTACCAAAATTCTTAAATAAGATTCAAAACTAAACCACATGAAAATTTAGGATGATTATTAAAAACTACTAGTTTTCACTTTTGGTACATGTTTGAAAAGTTATTAACATAAAAATTTTAAATTAATACATGTTCTGTATATACAATTTTAGGGTAATTAAGGATTTTAATTACCTCTATGAATTTCACTCAGTGTAGGAAACTTCTCCCTAATAACACCTACAAATCAACACATAAATTCTAGTTGAATTGAAGTATAGTATTTCTGGGAGATTTGATTCAGTTGGAATTCCCATCACACTATAGCTCTGTGAGCATGGAAGTCCTGTTTATCTTTGATATCTGTACCTTCTTCCTAAGCTCAGACCAAAATTACAATAAATACTGGTGTTAAAGTAGTCGTACATATTCTTTTCTAACTGTATGGTTGAAGGATAGGAAAACACAGTGGTTAAGATTAGACTTGGTTTTGAATGGCCATGCTATTACTTACTCTGAGATCTACATAGTTGTAAAACCAACATGTGCCTCAGCTTCCTCATATCTAAAATGAAGATGCTAATAGCTTTCAAGTCATGGTGTACCTGTAAAAATTAAGAATCAATATGCAAAAAGTACTTAGAACCATGACTAAAAATTGTTGAGTAAGTTTTAGCCATTAATATAATAATTGTTATCATTATCACGTGAAAATTTCTACTTTGAATTTGGTATTTATATACTACCTCTAAATTATTAGGGGCTTCTGCATCTTTTTAAAATTTTATTTCATTTATTATACATTATCACAATATCCCTATTGATGTATAATGTCTCTTCCTCTGTCTTACCAATTCGATAAGTTCTTCACTGATTTCACACCGTCACTTACAACCATAAATTCCTAATGAGTAATCATGTCAATTATTAAGTCAGAGGAAACAGCCAGATAAACTTCTATGTATACATTTTTACAACCAGAATTTTTGATTGATGCTGTGTTTTGAATAAATAAGGATATATTAGCTCATCAGAAAAGTCACGATGTATTTTTCTATGCAAAATTCATCATGAAGTTTTCGACAACCTAATATTTTGAAACTTTACTATTTCAGAATTGTTTTTGGAAAACCAAGTCCATTTAGTGAAAAGTGGTACCAACAGCATGTGTGATGTGTAAGAGGAAAGGCTTAGACTTCTCCTAATAACTAGAAACTGTTAAATTGTCACATTAGTTGGTTGTTTACAAATGGATGCTATTAAATGGATTTAAATGGTTTGCTACTGAACTTTTGCTCTGCGATGCTCATTATACTAGGTAGTTATTAGTCACACTCTTTTCCACAGATAATACAAATATAAGTATTCAAACTTTCATGATCAAATTAACATTGATTAATTAACACCCAAAATAAAATTATATTTCATAAATATTTTACATTATGTGCAAAAGTGCCTCCCAGTCATACTCAATTTTATATTATTAGAATTCTAAGCAATTTTAGCCACCAAATCTAGGTTTTTAAAAAAACTGGAAATTATTTGTGGCAACAGAGATGCACTAATGAAATTGGCATTCAAGCATAATAATTGTCTCATGCCCACATAAAGCCAGTTAAGAAAACATTTTATTTTATAAATTTTTTAAAGAAATTAAGAAAAAATTTTTTGTAGTCAAAGATTTCATTGTGTTCAAGTTACCTAATTCCTTCATGCCCCACATTTGTCAGCTTTAAAATCTAACTATTAGTGATACCTACCGCCTGGGAGTAGTTAAGACAATTATATATGGCAATAGCCCTAAAGCACGTGGGACACAGAATGCTTTCAATTTCTATTAGTTGTGACAATGACAATAGCAACTATAACTCAGATGCCTGCATTATGAGGGAGGTAAGAAATATAAAGATTAAATATAGGGGACTTAAAAACTTCTGCAAAGTAGAATTATAATAGAAGTTTAAGTTGGTACAAAAAATGTTAAAATCTGTGGTTTTTTAGTAATACACATTTTTCATGAACTTTTTGACTATTTCATAGATATTTGTGCCACCAGTTTAACTGTAATGTATGTGAGACACTCCAGAATTGTAAACCACTGGCTTTCTTATGGACCTATAAAATTATAACTTAAATTGGAATTTTTAAATTTATCTGTGAATACAAGTAGCACAAAAGTCAGCTTTGAAGATATCCCTGACAGCTCTGTGTAGATGCTTTTAAAGTGTCAATAAATTCATGTGGACCATCATCTTCCAATGATAATTTTTTAATGTATATTGTCATATTTCAAATAATGTAGGCAGGAAAAGAGAGAAAAAAAAAGACTCCATATTCTTTGGAACTAACTTTAACTTAATTATGCTTATCAGAAATCCTCAAGCTTTGGAGAACTAAAAATGCGTGAAAGTAAACCTGACTAAGCTTATCACAGTTCAAAAAAGTGAACAGATCAGATTTAACACTCCACACAAAGATTTTTCAAAAAGGCACATTGATTTTCACATGGAATCTCTATCTAAAGAGTTAGGGATATCATGAAGAACAAGGTTAAATAAACTAGAGTTTACAAGGTTTCCGCTTAGATTTATATCATTCAGTGGAATTAACAGCATGGATCATCCATTTAAGCTGATAAATAAGGCTATCAAATTTTTCTATTTAGAGAGGTTTTTGCTCATCAGAGAGATAGGGAAAGATGCAGGAAATCACCCCTTGGGGAGTTGGTCATGTCCCAATCCCTTCTCCTCCATTCTCTTCTCGGGACTTTGGGCACACACACACACATACCCAGTGTCAGTTTTAAGCCACCGGGCCCAAGACTTGAACCAAGGTCGACTATGTGGGTGTCCAATGACATAACTGTTATGCCATCTGCTGGTCCCAATAAAGCTATCATATTTAATGCTAAACTGTTTTCCTTGCTATTCAAAAAGTAGAAATATACATACGAGTTTTCTTGGTGGTTGCATTAACTGTGGCACTAAAGGGACCAGCCCCGGCGCTGTTGTAAGCCCGGACAGCCGTGTAATATGCCAGGTTACTCTTCAGGCCCTGAAGCCTGGTTGACGTCTCATTTCCTGCCACTTTAACTTTGTTTGATGATTCTTCTTCTCCTCCATCATTCCAGTACCGTACCTGGTAGACAGAAGACATAACGCATGCAAAGAGTTGACAAAATACTGCCCTTTTCGTTAAATAATTTTCTTTAAAATGGGCACTGTTTACCAATTTACTAAGGACCTGTATACACTAGGTAATACTTTAGGCTCACAAAATAAATATGTAGAAAAGGAACCACAGAAGGAGATAATAATAAACAGGTAACACAAAGCAGATAAATTCAGGGAGAATAAGTACTGAGTATGACCAGATTATATCAATGGGAGAATAAAGGGAAACCTGAACGAATATCTAGTAATCAACTCTCTTCTTTCTTGACCCTTGAGTACCCCAGCTCCAGCGCAATTCTACAATGTTAGCAATTGTGAACAAACTCTACTGGAGAGTGAGGGTCCCTCTTTGAAGAAAGTGAACTATCAGAGAAAGAAAAAAAAAAAATCAAAAAGCTAGCAGGCCACTGAATTGTTTTACAGTGGTGGTCAAACGTCCTGAGTATGCGGAGCTCCAGTAAAGAAAAGTTGTTACAGAGGCTAATTTTAAATATATATGCTAAAATATTTTATTATATTTAGTATTCTGAATCAAGTAAAATAATCTCAGACTTATAAAGATATATGTATGCATAGCAGAAAAGTATGAAAATAAGTAAAAATATTTTATTGGAAGAAGAAAGTAGAGAGAAAAAAAAGTCCCTTCACCACCTCTATTTTATATTATAAAATCCTGCCATGTTTTACAGGGAAGTTTGGATTACCCACATGGTAAAAAAATCCAAGCCAACAACAAAATATGTAAACAAATGGCTCATGAAAAGTACAGCTATTCTCTGTGTAGAAATAAGACCAGGTATTACTATTGGATCATCTAAAGCAGGAGCCAGATGGGTAACAAAAACAAATAAAGCAAACTAGGTACATATTAGAATAGGCATTTTTTTTTTTTTACTTTTGTAAAGAAACAAGCTCTCTCCTGTATCTCTTGTAATATGTAGCTTTCTAGTTCTGTATTTCATTTTTCAACTCTAACAGAAAAATACAAAAACATTTGTGATTTGTACAAGTAAAAAGCTGAGCGCAGTGAAAAGGGCAATTGATCCTTCAGCCCTCAGAGTCTTGGAGGCACTAAAGACTCAAGGGGCTATTGCAAGCTTGATAGCAAGGGTTCCTTTCAGTAACAGGGCTCCTACTTCACTCTAGCTGACTGGGGAAAGGTGGGTCTGGTGTCTACAGATTTTACTTTAAAAAAATAGAAAACAGAATCCTGCTTTTATTGTGAAACACCCAGGGGGGTGGGTTCAGTTTTTCAAAAACAAGTAAAACATGTATGGGGATATAGGGTAACCAGCTTTGGTACTCCAAGTAAAAGACACGAAGTTATTATCTTTTTTTTTTACTTTTTTTAAAGTAAGCATCTATACAATTCTTGTTTTAAAAATAGTATCACGGGACCAGCAGGTGGCATGGCGTGGTGGTTAAAGGCGCTGGACTCTCACATGGCTGATCACAGTTTGAGTCCCAGACCTGATCACTTGCTTTCTCTCCCTCTCTCTCATTCTGTCCATCATTAGTCAAATTAAAAATAAATAAATAGACAAATAAATACAATTTAAATATATATATATCACAATATACATTTCAGATTTTTCAATAGTGATCCCAAATTAGGAAATATATTTACTAGATATATTTTCATATATTAATATTTGAAATAACCTCCCTTAAATTCATATCAAATGCTGTTTCCATAAATGTCTTTCTGTGCATTTTTCTTGGAAAAGATTTAAAGCGTTTTTACAGGCATCTCAAAAGTAGGAGGATGTGAACCCAAACAATTAGGGCTGAAGTTAATGCATGGTTTCATTTATAAAGTTACAGCCAAACAAAATGTGATGGATACTAAAGACTTGTATCTATTCTAAATTCACCAATATTAAATGTTGTAGGTACTGTTAGGTGTAGATGACTCAAAAATGATGAAAGACTTTCTCTGCCTTGAGAGCACCATCTAGTTAGTAACTAAGAATAACACATAATCAAAAATTATAATAAAATGTTACAGACAGCCTGAGAAATTGTGGCCTGGCATATAGTATAGACTGTGGGAAAATCACATAAATATGAGCTATGATACTGCTTACTTAATCAGTGAGACAGTGGGGGCACGGAGGAGTTATACAACTCTAACAGGGTTAGCCTGCATAAACTCCAGTTTCTTGTTAGCTTCCAACTCACAGGCCATTCTTTCCTGAGATGACAAATTACCACAATAAAAGTTGCCTAAGAAAGTATTCTTTAACATACTGATTGAAAAAAATAAAGAATAATTTATAATTGACAAATGGAATGTCTTTTATAAATCTGTTAGAAAGTACTTGAAGGTTCTTGATAGCAATATGTTTTCAAGTACTTTAGCCAATCTCTGTGTATCAGAATGGGAGTTTTATTTTTAGATCTTAGTTGCTGAGAAGTATTAGAAATATCTAGACGCAGAAAAATCTTAGACAAAATTTGAACATACTAGCTAGTTAAAACTAATCGCAATCTTAGTAACTTTACTTAAAAATTGCATCTATGTAACAAAAGCAGTATCATTAATATTGTAAGTTTTCTATACATGTCCAAAAATGTTCTACATAATTTTACCCTAAAATGTTTATATAAGGCTAGAGCATTTTCTAAAAAGATGCAAAAGTTGAAAAAGAAATATGAAAGGGACCAGCAGTTAGCGTAATGGCTATGTCGCTGGACTCCCACGTAGTCGACCGCGGTTCGCATCCCGGACCCGGTAGCTTAAACTCACGCTGGGCGCATGTGCGTGCATGCCCAAGATCCCGAGAGGAGAATGGAGGAGAAGGGACTGCGGCATGGCCATCCCCCCTGGGGGGTGATTTCTTGCTTTCTATCTCTCTGTCTCTCTCTGTCTGTCTGGTGAGCGCACGCGCCCTATAGCAAAAACCTCTCCACAAAAAAAAAAAAAAAAAAAGAAAAAAGAAATATGAAAGACAAAGATCCCATTTTCCCTATCCTTTTGTTCTGGACTTACATAGTGAAAAAACTATCACTGAGAGAACAAAAAATCTCTATGCTATTTTGGATTTTTATAGGCACAATCATAATAGAGGGATGAAAAATATAAAGTATCTGGGCTAAAGGAACAAACTCTGGAAATGTAATTGTGCAGAAAAGAGTTGAAACTGACAGAACATAATGGTAGCATCTACAAAAGATGAGCAGAGGACAAATATTACAAAGCCCCCAAGGAACTCCATTAAGACGAGAAGACATCTGTAGACTCAACCAGGGGGAGACTTAGCTACAAGATACTGATCTGAAATGGATTTAAAAATAATTATATTCAAAATATCCAAGCTTCTTAAAAAAAAAAAAAAAAGGACTGAATCTATCATGCAAGAAAAGGAGATAGATTTTTTTTTTTATTTTTGGAGAGGTTTTTGATATAGGGCGCGTGCGCTCGCCAGACAGACAGACAGAGAGAGACATAGAGACAGAAAGCGAGAAATCACCCCCCAGAGGCGATGGTCACGCCGCAATCCCTTCTCCTCCATTCTCCTTTCGGGATCTTGGGCACGTACGCACACGCACCCGGCGTGAGTTTTAAGCCACCAGGTCCAGGACGTGAACCGCGGTCGACTACGTGGGAGTCCAGCGACATAGCCATTACGCTAACTGCTGGTTCCCAAGGAGATAGATTTTTAAAAAATTATTAGTCAGATATAAAAAATAACAAGCAGAATTGGTATACTGAAAAATATAATTTAATTGCCATAGGGTATGTCCACTAGCCAGAGAGAGAGAGTGAGAAAGGGTACTCCCCTCCTCAGTGGAGCACGGTTACACTGCAATCCTTTTTATGCTATTTCTCTATCCTGTCAGAAATTTGGACATACATGCACATATGCCTGGTGTGTTTTTAAAGCTGCTGGGGCCAGAATTCAAACCGTGGTTGCCCATGTCAGATTAAGCTTTCAGGAAAGGGATGAACCACTGCATTCTGGGGCCTATCTCTTAAAAGCTAATTACTAAGAAGAATAAAAATCAGTAACAGCATTTTTTTTTTGAGAGGTTTTTGCAAGCACTTGCCAGAAAGACAGAGAGAGACAGAGAGACAGAAAGTGAGAAATCACCTCTCAGGGGGATGTCCACGTCGCAATCCCTTCTCCTCCATTCTCCTCTCAGGATCTTGGGGACGAATGCACATGCACCCGGCGTGAGTTTAAGCCACCAGGTCTGGGACTCGAACTTCAGTCGGTTACATCGGAGTTCAGCGACATAGCCGTTATACTAACTGTTCATCCCCTAATCAGTAACAGTACTAGCTAAAGATCAAGGGCTGGCCTCGTGGCCTGATGTTTAAGGGAACTGGGTTTCCCATGACTGACCATGTGGTTTAAATCCCATTCCACCTTTGAGACACAAACCAGGCATGTGTGGGTGCATGCATGCACTCCAAATCCTGGTAAGTTGGAGAAATGGAGATAAAGGATTGTGATGTGACTATGGTCCATTGGGGGGTGCTTTCTTCTCTCTCTATCATTCTCTGATGAATACTTGTGCCCTATGACAAATTTTTAAATAGAAAAGAAGAAAAATAACCTAGAGACTAAGGGTAGGAAAAGGAAATAAGTAACCCAGAACAGAGCCTGAAAAAAGAAATAAAATTTATGATAGGAAAAGTTAAGAGACACAGGATAGAATGAAAAGTTCCAACCAGACTTCAAAAAGCAGAGATCAAAGACAAAGCAACATGCAAAGGGAAAATGACGGAGAATTTTAGCAAAGTGAAGAAAACCAGGAATTTTCATATTGCAAATTCAGTCTGAGTTTAGTGCAGGAAAAATAATAAACAAATCCACTCTGAAGGAGAAGGTTCTCTATTGTTTTCATCACTAGAAGCTGAAAGATCCAGTTTGCCCTTTGAAGGCTCGTGAGTCACTATACCTTGGTTTGCTAGTAAGAATGGACACCTGGAAAGGGAATTAACTGCATGTCCTGGCCCAGCTGTGGAGGACTTTGAGGTGGAATCAAGTCTGAGGAAGGCTTGTCTGCCTTGGTCATCAACACGTCTCTGTCACTTAGAGCAAAGTCTGCAAATACTAAGCACTTAGGGTTGTTCTATTGTTAAATGACTCAAACAAATGCAGTTTAAAAATTCCTCCCTCCTTCCTATCAGAGATGCACCAAGCTAGGTATTCCAGTGCTGTATTTTTATGCATCTATGAAACACTACAAGTCCAATTTCTTGATGGGATACTACTATTTGTTCTCAGAATCATAAAACAAGTCCACAAGCCAATTAAATATATTTTTTACCTGAGTAAGTAAACCAAAGTAGACTTGAGGAATGAAAGGATTAAAAATGTTATCTCTTGTGGCTGGCAGGTAGCGTGGTGGTTAATGCACTGGACTCCCAAATGGCCAACTGTAGTTTGAATCTCAGACCTAGAGGCTTGCTTTCCCACTTTCCCTCCCTGCCCTTCTATCTCTGATCAAATTAAATAATAATAATAATAATAATAATAATAAATAAAACTGAATAAATAATTATTTAAAAAATGCTATCTCTATTTCTGCATGTAATTTGGTTATTCCAAAAACAAATGTTATTGCTGCAAGGAGTTCTTAATATCATTGCAACAAAGATTTCAGAAACTTAAAATGAGATGCAGTTATAATAATAATGCATTAGAAAATGCCTTTTTCCCACTTAATCATTAAAGAACAGGTATGATGTCAGAAAGACTCTTAATAGGCCGCAATAATTATGTTTATACTTTTGAATTTTCAGAGAGACAAATATTTTAACTTAGTTGTTAGACCAGACATAGTTAAATAAATTAGAAGCAGGCAAAATGCACTAAAATGTCTTTCAGGAAGAAAAATCCAATTTCTCCTCTATTCTTTTTTTGTTTTGTTTTGGAGAGATTTTTGCTATAGGGCATGTGTGCTTGCCAGAGAGACAGAGAGACAGAAAGTAAGAAATCACCCCCAGGTAGGATGGCCACACCACAATCCCTTCTCCTCCACTCTCCTCTTGGGATCTTGGGCATGCATACACATGTGCCTGGCGTGAGTTTAACAACCAGGTCTGGGACTTGAACCGCGATTAACTACATGCGAGTCCAGCAACATAGCTATTACACCAACTGCTGGTCCCACTACTCTTCCTTATTCTCCTTTTTGTAATGGGAGGGAAAGCTAACCTATTGAACCATATCAGTTTGGCTCCTTTGCCTCTGGCTTATCTCTGGATTTAGCCAATAGGAAGCATTGTATAGACAAGTGGGAGAGGAGAAAATATGTGATACTCATTTCCCTATATCCCTTAAGGCTGCACCATGGTTTGGTTGGAACTAACTATGCCTAGTAAAGAACACAGATCCACTTGTAATCCTTACTCACAGAAGACTACAGTCACAGCTCTTTTTGGAATAACCAACCCTTCCACCCTATCCAAAAGTCTGCATTTTATTCACTTAAGCTTTTTGTCTGCCTCATATTTATTTATATATGTCTTAACTGTCTGCATCTAATTTTTCTGTGTACACCAACTAATGTTCTAGTAAAGCTATAAATATGTCTTAACAGCCTGCATCCACTTTTCCTACGTACACTCAACTTGTGCTCTAGTAAAGTTAATCCTTTGTCTGGTAGCAAGGGATTAAATTCAATACATTTCATTCTTTCCAGGGGAATGCTCATATTCTCAAAAAAAAAAAAAAGTACTCAGATATTTGATCTTTCCCATTCTAATTAAAACATTAGGAACTAACACATTCTGTGCAGCTGTTTGGAACAGGAGGCTAGATGAAGGCAGCGATGAAGTTCTAGTTGGGCCTTCTGTTATGTTAGTGACATGCTTCTGCCAAAGTTTTAAAACTTCTACAAGGTGTGCCCCCAAATATGCTGATCTCTATCATTCACAAGTGGAGACTTGTTTCAATCACTTAGAGTCATTCTCCCCAATTTTCTCTTCCAAAATACAAAGTGACTGTAAAGAAAACGGCTGCGTGTAGGTATCACACTAGCACTTTGGAGCTTTCATTCTGCAGGCACCCACTCCCCATGAACTTAGAAGCCTTCTGCATCCTTTTATCATGTCTGTATCTCTTGTCTATCCAAAAGGGCACCAGAAAAGATCTAAGCCTGAGTGTAACGGCTCAGCAGATGAAATAAATTGGAGCCCAGGGAAATGAGCTCCTCAACTACTGCTTGGGCAAATCAGAAAGAAAATTAGTCTAGATGCTAATGATGATGTGTGCTCAGCATGCCACGTGGCACGTGATCAACCCTCACTGAGATGAGAGGAAGGCAGGAGCTATTAACAATTTTAAAGCCAAATTGGGGAAAATGCAACCCAGAAAGTTAGCCACATGACTGATAATTAAATACTCTGCTAAGTCACTCTTTTTTTTTTTCCCCAGGTTAATTTTGAAATCATTACTGAAATGAAGCAAAAATGTATCTTTATCTTCGTAGAATTACATAAATTATTTCTCAAGTTTTCCCAATTAGACTGTTTCCTTTTTCTTCATAGTCACCAAGCACTTGAACACATATTTAATCCTTGTTTCCTTTCAGTACTACTGGGTCACCAGAAAAGTTGGGTCGTCGGAAAAGTCATGATGCATTTTTGCACAGAAAAATGGAAAAACACATCATGACTTTTCCAATGACCCAACATGTTCATGCTACATTTGGGCATTTTCTTTGTTAACTCTTTACATAAATAGGCAGGATGTAATGCCCTTTGACCATAATTAATTTCAAGAAAAGTCACTTTTTTTCTCATCATGCTTGTCATCTTTTGGCTTTCTACCCTAATGGCAACATGGATGTGATTAAAAAACAGCCACTGGGCCGTACATTGGCATCGTGCTAAGTCTTCTATGTCTTCACTGGTTTTCAATCCTTTACTTTCGACAAAAATCTCATCCCAAAGCCCAATCTTCAAAACCAAAAAGGAAAGCCACAAATGTCTTTGGGCCATCTTGACAATAGCTGCTTTCCCTCATTTAATTTCTCAAGCAATGCTGTGAATTACTCACCACTATCTGTATTTTAACTGAGCCTTGGGAATTTTTAGTAACTTGTTCAAGGACATATGGCAGTGAGACATTGGAGCCCAAATGGTATTTAATCAATCAGCACATGTTTTTTTTTTTGGTGTCTCACATATGTCAGACACTACTCTAGGCACTTGGGATACCTCAGGGAACAAACAGGCAGAGCTCCTCTCTTGTGAAGTTTAGTTCCTAACTTAGCAAATGTGAGTGCAGTTATGTCTGATTCCATATCGGTGTGGACTTAACTGGATACTGTGCTGGCTCAATGTGCATTCTTTTAATTTTTCTGTCTTTCAGCTGAACTCTTTCCTGACATGAGCAGCAATGGTGTACTTCTTTCTTATAGAATATCCTTATCTACATGACTCCTTGCCAGCTAAAATTTACATATTAAAAACTCAACATATACCCAGCTCCATGCTGTCCAACAGTCACTAGGGATAACTAACACTCCTGTTGTGCTTGGAAGCCCACAAGTGCAATTATCTATATTCTCTCATTTGTTTCTCTTAAGTATTTCATAAGTTATAACCAGGTCAGAAATTATAATCCTGCCATGTGGTTTGTCAAGAGCAAAGTTATTCATGGTAGGTTGCATCTTGGTCCCCTTATCTGAGAAGTGTCAAATGTGTTCATTTATTTTCTTTAAATAAATAAAGTTTTAAAATTCAGTCTCATCTCCTGCTCAGCTAATAGGAATTCAAGTTACTCTTGGGGCTCCCATCCCATAACATTGCCAAGAAAACTTACTATTACATTTGATTCAATCTCTTTAACTCTAGAAGTTCAGGCTCATATTTGGTTAATGGTAAGTAACCAAAGGTATGGAACATAGTTGTTTCTTCTGTGGTCTTGTCATCACCCAGGCACTGCATGTAGAAAGATGTGAGGCCCAGGAGTTTTTGTAAGCCCAGCTCTTTATTTCCTCCAAGGTTATACTAGGTTGCATTTTCTCTCTTCTCACCGTGCTAAAGGGTACATGGAACAATTTCCTTAATGGCTCTGCAAACAAAGCTAGGGAGGACAATATCTTGTAGGCAACTCCTCTTGATAGCCTTCTCTAAATTCTTTTGAGGAAAGGGAACACAGAGTTAAATATTTGCTTGAGAATATTCACCAGGGAGAAATAGATAAATCAGTATCCCCAAAACTCTTCCATGACATGGCTCACACCTACAGATGGCTTATTGTCATGAGCTAGAAATTACGAGAAACACATTACATATCTGACTTCATTCAATCCTCTCGAAATCCTAATGAGGCCAGGCCTATAACTGTCCCCATTCAACAAGTGAGGAAAATAAGGTTCACAGAATTTAAATAACTTTTGCCGCACAGGCTATACATGGCAGAATTGGGATGTGCCACAGGATTAGCCCCAGAGCTACACTTCTTTTCAGCTATGTTCCTTCCAACCCAATTATTCTCACTGTCAACACCACTGCCTGGTCTCCAACCACTAGGGAACATTGTGCCATCTTGCATTGCTTACATCCACTGTCATGGAGATAAATGAATCTTCCATACAACTGGTCTTGGCTTCTTGTAAGTTACTGATCATGTTGCTTAAGTGTATTTAGGTGGTCTTTTATTTCTTCATTCCCACTTTCCTTTCCTTACATCTAGATGATTCTGTCTCTGTTTGGGTCTCTCTGTATAAAGATCAGTTTCTTATATTTAAGTGTGCAAGGTATTTCCTCATGTATACTAATGTACACTAAAAGTGTACATTAACAGGACCTAGTCCTCATTGTTTGGATTCAGTCAGTGGGTCCAGGGAAAGTTCTACAAGCTCATCTTAATAATAAATTTAGGTAATTCTGGTGTAATGCGGGAGGGGGGGTGTTCCATGGGCCATGCTTTGATTATCAGTCTTTTAGCCTATTCTTTCTGTATTTCATCACTGATATTTATTCAAGTCAGTGGTGGTTTGGTTACAGAGAATGGAACTCTTTCACAGCAGTTCAAATATAAAAGAAATTTGCTGAAAAGGGCAAGGGTAGTATCATAAAAAAAAATTCAGGCAGGCCACTTGAGAACTGGACAGTTATCAAAGAGGTAGTCTATTTCACTCTCTTATGGGCTCCATGAGCTTCTGTCTTCTCTATTCTTTAGGACTGAATGAGAATGTGTCTCCTCCATCTCATCTCTACCGACCAGCTCTGTCCTGTTCACATATGGCCTGAGCCCTAAGTCTGATATATCACTGCATTACACTCATTAACTATAATATGTGCATTGCTTACTTAAATATTCCAAACAAGTATGTGATGGGGCTCAACTTAGGGGGCCATATATTAATTGCTTTTATCATGTGGCATTTGATACAACCATTTGAGGATGTGTTGGCAAGAGGAAGAAAATGTGGCTTCAGCCTACATTATTTCCTTTCATATTCTTTTGTTGTAGTTGCTTTTGTACCCCAACTAAAGTTCTTTTTATTCAACTGGTTGAGTGAAATTCAGTATCCATTGATTATCAGGTGGGATAAAGTGCTGGTATGAAATTTCAAGTAAAGGCAGACTTCACCTAAGGTGTTGTTAAGAAGAACTGAAATGAAAGGATACAAAGTAACATGATAACATACAGACATAAGAAATTACCAGGGCTACCAGGTGGCTGGGTGATTGAGGATGCTGGACTCCCATATAGCCGACCGTGGTTTGAGTCCCCAACCTGGAGGCTTGCTTTCTTACCTTCTCTCTCTGTCTCTGTTCAAACTAAAATAAATAAATAAAGTTAAATCAAATAATTATTAAAAAAATAAATAAATAAAAGAAATTACCTCATAGCCAAGTAAGTGTCCATTACTTAACTTCCAAGGAATAGTATTCCATGAAACTTTAATTTCTGAAGAAGACAGGCTATTTGCAGAGACTTGAGATGGGGCTATTGTAGGCTCTGTATAAAAATAGAAATTAAAATAATTTTTACTGTTAATTTAAAAAATCCATTGAAGCTTTCACTTCTAAAAAATACATTTTAACATATTTGAAACTTTTAAAAATATTCTGCAAAAATATCTGAAAATACTCATGTCTTAAATATATAGACACTAGTCTGTTCCATTTATTAATAAGAGATGGCCTCATAGCCATAAGCTTTTCCTTGTTAAATAGGCACAAGAACCTCTACTTTCCTGCTTTATACCTCTTTCTTGGTATCTTCTTTTTCTTCCCTTCTTTCTTTTTATTCCCTTCTTTTGTTCTGTTTTTATTTCCATGCCTTTCTTCCCACACTTGTAGCTTAGAAACTATTATGCCCATAAATAGAACTTATTCTTGGTCAAGGTCAAGTACAGTTCATTTTCTCAAAAGCATTGAGTGAGACCCATGAAAGGGCAAATGTGAATGAGATGATGTCATAGGTCTTGAAAGAGCAGGTAGATATGTCCATCGTTTATTACACTGTAGGAATGTCTTCTTTTAAAGAAACACTCTTAGGGGTTTAAGGGATTCACAGTGATTCTCCCTCTTAGGGGACAGATATGAACAGAAATCCCTCTCCCTCAATGCCCATTTCTATGTTAAATGAGTCTGCTCCTTGGCCATTGTTAATCAATGTTAAGATAGATTTTTAGTCTAAGGATGGGCCTACTAGATTTTCTCTCTGAAGAATTTGAAGCTTTCAAGAGGCAAGAAATACATCTTGGAGCCAATCAATCCAGCATTCTAGAAGAGCAGACTATTTTCTGAGCCCCAGAGATTCTTAGTTTAAGGTTCTTTGTTGAGTTTGGGATTTAACCCTTCCTTTGATTTAATGAGATGTCCTACTACATCTCCAAAAAATCTGTTGTGTTTTTCATAGGCAAGCCAAATCCATTTATGATATTTTGCATGGAAAGAGCAACTTATCAGGGGCAAGAATGATAACAGGAGAAGGAAAATGAGGAATCTAAGATTGGGATAAAGGCTATGGCTATCCCTTCCTTCCAGCTACCAGACCTCAGGTTTTAGATGCCCAGTATAAACAGTGTCCCCAAACTTCCTGATTAATTTTCATTGCTTCCCAGACCTCAACCTGTCCTTATAATTCCTAGAGTTAATGGAGATGAACAGAAGATTCTTTTTTGCAAAGACTTTTATAATATTTGTTACAATACTTGTTCTCAGAACTTAATGGATCCACAAAAAATTCCTGGAAGTAATAAATGAATACAATAAAGATGTAGGATACAAAATCACCATACAGAAATCTATAGCATTTCTGTATACAAACAGCAGGTAGACTGAGAATAGAACTGAAGAAAGTAATTCCATTTATCACAAAAAGTATAAGATAACTAACTTATAAATCTAACCAAAGAAGTTAAAGACCTTCACAAGGAAAACTATGAGAAGCTAAAAAAACAAACTGAAATGACACAAAAAATGGAACGACATCTCATGTTCTTGGATTGGAAGAATTAATATAATTGAAATGGCAATTCTACCCAAATTAATCTACATATTTAACACAATCCCAATAAAAGAACCAGAGACATTCTTCACAGATCTAGAAAAGATAGTCATATAATTTGTCTGGAATCATAAAAGACCTCATATTGCAAAAAAAAATCCTGTGCAAGAAGAGTGGAATGGGGGGAACCAGCAGTTAGCGTAATGGCTATGTCGCTGGACTCCCACGTAGTCAACCGCGGTTTGCGTCCCAGACCCGGTTGCTTAAAACTCATGCCGGGCGCGTGTGCATGTGTGCCCAAGATCCCAAGAGGAGAATGGAGGAGAAGGGATTGTGGCATGACCATCCCCTCTGGGGGGTGATTTCTCACTTTCTGTCTCTATGTCTCTGTCTCTCTGGCGAGTGCACGCGCCCTATAGCAAAAACCTCTCAAAAAAAAAAAAAAAAAAGAATTAGAGTGGAATGGGCAGCATCTTACTCCATGACCCCAAAATGTACTATAATGCTGTGATAATCAAAACAGCATGGTATTGGCACTAAAACAGGCAGGTGGACTAATGGAACAAAATAGAGACCCTAGAAATAAACTCCCGAACATACAGCCAACTGATTTTTGACAAAGAGTGCCACTCAAAGCAGTGGGTAGAGGAAAACCTCTTTAGCAAATGGAGCTGGAAAAACTGGGTGTTTACTTGCAGAAAAAAAGAATCTACTCCTACCTCTCACTGTTGACAAAAATCAACTCAAAGTAGATAAAAAATCTAAACCTGAGACCTCAAACTATAAATCTACTGCTGGAAAACTCTGGGGAAACTCTGGGAGACATTGAGGTAGGCAAAGACTTCTTAAATAAGACCCCTTCTCCCCCAGAGCACTATCAGTAACCCCCAAAATAAACAAATGGGATTATATCAGATTAAGAAGTTTCTGCATGGCAAAAGACACAGTAATTAGTGTGAATCAACAGCTCACAGAATGGGAAATTATTTATGCAATCTATGCCTCCGATAAGGGACTAATAACCAGAATACACAGAGAACTCAAGTGGCTTACCCGAAAAAAGATGATCAACCCAATTAAAAGATGGGAGAATGAGGTCAAAAAACAATTCTAAGGAAAACATATGAATAACCAAAAGGCATATGAAAAAATGGTCAACATCCCTCATCATAAAGGAGATGCAAGTCAATACCACAATGTTTATTGCGGCATTATTCACAATTGCTAAGACATGGAACCAACCCTAATGTCCACAAACAGAAGAATGGATTGAAAAACTGTGATTCATATACCCTATGGAATACTACTCAGCCATAAAAAACAACAAGACCCTAGCTTTTGACAGAAAGTGGATGAATATGTAAGATTTACTGCTGAGTGAAGCAAGTCAGGCTATGAAGGAGAGAGATGGTATGTCTCCACTTAATATATACCAACTGTCTGCACTCTATGGCCAGAACTAAATGAGTAGAGGATATAGCAACATAGAAAATGGCTATAGATACCAGATACAGTGTGGAAAGAGGGTGGGAAAAGGAGGAATCTGGGGAAAGATATTAAGGAGAAAAATAGAGAGACAAGACATTTAGAGGACAAAGAAATGGGTTATTATCTGTTGATGACAGCATGTATGGTATCCCCAATTGGACCCATGGGAAATGTATTCATGTTGGAACATTCACTTTACAAGCTAAGTGACATATGTGATTGATTGTATAAAATAAATTAAAATAGAATTTAAAAAATAAACTTAGAATTAAACTAAAAAAGAAAGAACTTAATGGAAAATTAGGTGACAATAGGGGCTTGGAGGTCTAAGGAAAATGGACTTTCTTGTATTTAAGAATAATAATTCTTTTTGTAACATCTATTCATGAGCTCACAATAGTTAAGAGCAAAAATGCTGGGTTAAAATACTGACAATATTGGGACCAGCAGTTAGTGTAATGGCTATGTTGCTGGACTCCCATGTAGTCGACCACAGTTCAAGTCCTGGACTCGGTGGCTTAAACTCACACCGGGCACATGTGCATGTGTGCCCAAGATCCTAAGAGGAGAATGGAGGAGAAGGGATTGCAGCATGGCCATCCCCCTTGGGGGGCGATTTCTCACTTTCTGTCTCTCTGTCTCTCTCTGTCTTTCTGGCAAGCACACATGCCCTATAGCAAAAACCTCTCCAAAAAAGAAAAAAAATAATACTGACAATATCATTAACTATATAGCTATTGGCGATTTATAATCTTTCTCAGCATGCTGCCATTTTTCTTATGTACAAATGAGGAGTAATAATAGTACCTACAATTAGTTCATCATTTGAAATTCAAATTTGATAATGTCTGGTAGATGGTAAACATTCAATACATGTTAGCTCCTGATATTTTTATTAGGTAGAACTACATTAGATAGCCAATATTTGACTGTTGATCTAAAATGGCAATTTTATATGAGTCTCTCTTTTTTTCTTTTTTGGAGAGATTTTGCTATAGGACGTGTGCGCTTGCCAGAGAGAGACAGACAGAGAGACAGAAAGCGAGAAATCACACCCCAGGGGGCATGGCCACACTGCAATCCCTTCTCCTCCATTCTCCTCTCGGGATCTTGGGCACGCACGCACATGCACCCGGCGTGAGTTTTAAGCCACTGGGTCCAGGACTCGAACCGCGGTTGACTACATGGGAGTCCATCGACATAGCCATTACGCTGTTGGTCCCCTATATGAGTCTCTTAGCATTATTATATTTTAAAGCAGTCTTGAGAGAAAATGTAGATGTCCTAACATCAGGGTAGGTATAAAAGAAAGGCAGGGAAATGGAATAGTGTTAGAGTGAAATACATATATTTATATATACATTTATTATGTCATTGGGGAAGTCATGACATATTTTTCTATGCAAAAATGTGTCATGGCTTTCTCAGTGACTATATATGTGTATATATTCTATTATATATTCTATTATACATATACACATGTGTGTATGGATGTATAAAGTTGCATATATATATAAATGTATATATAAATATATGTATTTCACTCTAGCCCCATTATATTTCTCTCCCTTTCTTTTATACATACCCCAATACTGAGACATCCACATTTTCTCTCAAGACCACTTTAGAAAATAATACGTACATATACACATATATATTGGGTTGTCAGAAAAGTAATAATACATGTTTGCATAGAAAAATATAGAAAAATACATCTTGACTTTTTTGACAATCATACACACACACACACACACACACACAGCCCAGCTGAAACTCACATCTTTCAAATTTGCACATTCTACACCCCTTAAATATCTTACTTCTTCTGGTCCTAACTCTTCTTCCTACCAATGTCCTTTTCTTAGGTCATTGGAAACTTGGGACTAGGAGAACTCTAAGAGAGTATCTTATGTTTCCCAAGAAGAGTGAGCTGTGGAAGGCTGTGCTGCTTTTCAAGTTGGAACTCAGAATATATTTCTTTTTATCCTCATAAACAGATTTTTAACTATTACATTCTCTATCCCTTGAGTCTTAGACTTCAAGTCAGTTATGGTAGATCTCTATGACCTGTGCTGGGAATTTAACTATGACTTTCATCATTGTTGTTTTAAAGAAACAGATCTAAAGTCACAAGAACTGCCAAGTCAGTTTCTGGGGCACAAAAGGTTTATTAGGTTGGAACTGCAATAGAATAATGTGTCCCATACCTTCTTCTGCAGAGAACACCGTTGTCACTGGGCTAAATGGTCCTTCACCTTTGTTATTATAAACACCCACTTTAACTTGATAGGGTGAAAATGGCATGATGCTTTCATTCCTAAAGACATATCTTGGGGTATCAGGGGATGTCACTACTGTCTGGATCCAGTTGGTAACCCCCAGAGGGCGGAAAGCAACAACATACCCAAAACCTTCACCATTCTGTAGTTCTTCTGGGACTGGCTATAAAGGAAAGACATACTGAGTCACCCTTACACATCAGGGCAAGGCAAAAATGAACAGAGCGATAATCCTTACTCTTGCAAAAGTCATCAAATAATAATCTATACTGTATTAAGCAGTTGGATATAAAAAGGAGGAAAAAATCAGTGGGAGAGTCATGTCAGCTGGTTTTAAACAGACATTTTCACTCTTTCATAGACATCCAGAGGATGAAATGGAACTTTCTGTGATTATTTAGATATTTAGCAACCCTTGGCTCAAGTGTGAGTTTCTAGTAAGAAGTTACACTTTTAATTGAATATATATGATTTCTTAATAAAATAAAAATGAACTAATTCCTAATGTTGAGTTTATAGAAAGAAACATCAGCATGATACTTAAGCACAAAAAGACTAAAATATTATTTAAAGGAAGTAAATATAACTTATTAAACTCAAAGATTCATTTCAGTCATGTCAAAAATTATTTTTTCTTGGGACCAGCAGTTAGCGTAATGGCTATGTCGCTGGACTCCCATGTAGTCGACCGTGGCTCGAATCCCGAACCCGGCAGCTTAAACTCACGCCGGGCATGTTTGCATGCATGTCCAAAATCCTGAGAGGAGAATGGAGGAGAAAGAATTGTGGCATGGCCATGCCCCCTGGGGAGTGATTTCTCGCTTTCTGTCTCTCTGTCTCTCTGTGTCTGTCTGGCGAGCGCATGTGTCCTATTGCAAAAACCTCTCCAAAAAAAGAAAAAAATATATTTTTTCTTCGACATTTTCAAATAATACAGATAATTCTAGTACTTTCTGACTTAACTCTGTTAATTATCTTTTTTCCTCATTATAGGATAAAGCAAGGGATGAGAGAATTACTAGGAAAGAAACAGATTCAAGCACCTGTTGGAATATGTCGTATCACCAGTGGGATGAGCATGGCTTCTCAGAAAGTCTCCAGGGTAGCTCAAGAGTTAATGGTCAGGACATGATTCTCATCCCTATGGTTACCAGCCAGGTGACCCAGAGCACATTATTATCTATGAACCTTAGTATTTTTATAAAATGTTACAAGGATAAAATGAGAAAAATATATTCAAAATACTAGGGACAGTGGTTGGCATAGAGTAAGCATGAGCAAATATTAGCTACCAGCGCATCTAACACCAGCAGCAGTACCACCACCCCCATTAGCACCACCACTATCAGCACCATAAAAACTACTGCCCTGACCAGCAGTAATACCAGCATCATCTGTGAGGCCATGATGATAATGAGAATAGCAGCACTTTGATGGGGAAGATGCTGCCCAAACACTTACGTCCCAGGTTATCACTAGTTCAGACCGGCTTCCACCTCCTCCACTGACTTCAGATGGAGGCACTTCTGGAACTGTGAAGGTCAGAGAAACAGAGAGGAAACCACATTTGCACTTAATAATTTTATTAGAAATAAGACTGTTGCTTATTTTTAATATTTGAGATAATGTCATAATTTACACATGAAACGTAGACATGTTTGTATATGTAGACATAGTTCATGTGTGTTTATATGTTTGATGAGTTCACATAATTTAAATTTGCATGAAATGATAAGCTTTAAAATCTCTCCAATAATAAGAGAAAAATTGACCCAGTTAGAAGATACTTTGCCACTAGTATCAATGCTAATAAAACAAGAAGTGATTCACTAGGGATGATGCAGCGTGAACTTTTAAAAATATTATTATTATTATTGAGAGTTTTTTTTTTTTTTTCTATAGGGCGTGTGTGCACTGGAGACAGAGAGAGAGAGGGAGACAGAGAGTGAGAAATTACCATCCTGGGGGGAAGGCCATGCCACAATCCCTTCTCCTCTCAGGATTTTGGGCATGCACACACACACACACACACACACACACACGTATACTTGAGTATCAAGCCACCGGGTCCAGGACTTTATTCATGATCAGCCACATAGGAGTCCAGCACTTTAACCACTATGCCACCTGCTGGCCCTGCAGCATGAACATTTAATCCTTGACTGCTCCAACATTTGCTATACATAAGAAGGGCCCACACTTGTACCCTCAAATCCTGTTAGGAGATATTTTTTATAAACTTCACACAGTCAACAGATTTCTCACTTACACTGAGAATATTTGCTTAGCAAACCCCTTACACAACTAGAATATAAGTCCCATGAGGGCAAGTCTTTGTTGTGTTCATAGATGTCCCTGAAACATCTAGAAAGGGCTGAGCACATGACAGATACCCTAAAACATGTGACGTGTGAACAAACAGATAGAACTCCAAGCTAGGCACAGGCCCTCTATTTCTTGTATTACTTGGTATTATGCATGCTGTCTTGAGTAAAATAGCATTATTAAAATTATCGAAACATATAACATGATTCCTATGTTAGCTGAGTGCCTAACATGACATACTAGTTCTATTTCAAAATCATTTTATTTAATAACAATTACTATTACAGATTCTGAAAAGAAAAGTTATTTTTATTTTTTTAAGAGCTCTTTGTCTTAGGGTGTGTGTGCTCATGAGAGAGAGAGAGAGAGAGAGAGAGAGAGAGAGAGAGAGAGAGAATGAGAGGAAAAGTGAGAAATCACCCCCCTAGTGGGGATGGTCACACCACAACCCCTTTTCCTCTAGTCTCCTCCTGGGATCTTGGGCTCATATGCACATGCACCAGTGTGAGTTTCAAGCCACCAGGTCTGGGGCTTGAACCAAGGTCGATCATGTGGGAGTCCAGTAACATAACCTCTACATCATCTGCTGGCTCTGAAAAGGAAAGTTTTTAAGTCTTCAGCTGTCTCTGTAATGTGATGCTATGTACACTTCCTTATTTTGAGTTTTCAGGTTAGGATATTTTTATAAAGGTCATTTTGTGGTTTATATTAAATAGTTGTCTTACATGAAAATTCTTAATAATGATTCTTTCTTAATTTAATATTTGAAGGGCCAAAATATACCTATTCATCAACTGCTGAAGCTCATTCATTGAACTTAGTGGCAGAATGAGGTTTCCTAGCAGCAGAACTCCCAAATGTCATTATTCTACCAATTTGTCAATGCTTGTTATAAATGAAAACAGCACTTCCCCTGTTAACGGGGTAACTATGTCAGATAGTAATTATAACCTTAAGTGACAAAAACATATTCATTCAACATGCACTAATGATCTTTAATGATGGACTGAACTCTTGGAAATGTCACACTGTATCAGAATCATTTACATGTGTTTCTTTTGACAAATACCATATGGTCAGTGCTGCCATTAGAAAGGTCAGATAATTGCAGAGTTGGGTTATTGAGGCCGATTCCCTATGGGTCTGGAGACCAGGTCCAAGCAATGGAGAAACACACACCTAGGGAAATCTATTAACTCATTACTCAGAAAACAAAAACACTAACCTGCCTCTTCAGTTCTTACTTTTTCTGAGGGTAAACTGGGTTCTCCACCTCCAATTTTGTTACTGGCTACAACCCGAAATTCATATTCCACCCATGGGTTTAACTCGACGACAGTAGCTGTGTGTGTTCTCCCATCGATGGTCTCAGGCACTACAAAGGAATATTTCAGAGGGTAAGAGTCTGCATGCCTTACCATTGACTTGAAATCCATTTATATGTGCTGATGGCATCCGTCTCTCCCCCTTTACCTGTTGTGACGGTTTGCCAACCCACGGAGAAAGGTGTCCTAGCCTGGATAGAATATGATATAACTGGGCTATGGTTGTCTGTACCTTCTTTCCAAGAGAGTTGGGCTGTTGTATCTGTAATTTCATCTACCTTCACATTTTCTGGTGGTCCAGGTGAGCCTGAGGAAGGCATGAATGCAAACACTGGGTAAAAATTCCATAAATATCATCCTTTTCTAAAAGCAAACTGTATGTACATGACCATTTTAATACCCCCAACTGATCCCAAAGTCAAAAACCTTTGGGAAAAAGGCCACTTACCTAGAATAAAACTATCTTATTTTTTTCCTTCACATTTCTGTTACTAGATCTTAAAAATCTGGGTGTGAGGCAAAGAATTCCACAACCGTGGTACTCCAAGACTGCACAGGACACCTGCTTTTGGAGGCCTCAGTTCAGCAGGATTCCTGTCCCTTTCCGAAATCATCCTCTTTTATTTTTGGTGTGATGCCTTTCTCTTTAACCGTCTGGCACATCTCCATAATTCCCAGTCAGTTATCTAGAAGTGTTTTATTCTATGATGCACTCTGGTCATTTTTCAGCCCAGAAGTGAATCAGTACCCTAGACAGGAGCTCAGCTTGGCACATTTTGTCAGACAATCTCAATATCCTGATTCTTTTGGAAGCAGACATACATGCACAATATTCTCTCTCATATTAAATACAATCGCTGAATTAATGACATGCTCAAAAACACATCAGCTTGGCAGCAGCTGTAGAATGCCAATTACAGTGAGAGCTACTTGAAGGGCAGAGTTGAGATTTTTATTTCTTTGAATTAACACTCACCTTTATTGTCATAGTCTCTGTCTGGTCTATGGGGGGGGGGGCAAATCAATATCATAACTCACATGCTCATATACTACCTCATCATGACTCACCCTGTAGTAAGATGTGAAGGTGAAACACAAAAGGAGGCATTAAAGTTTACCTCTTACTATGAGGTCAGCAGCAGATGAAACACTGTCCACCCCAGTTTGCACCATACAGACATATTTCCCACTGTGTTTCAGCTGAATGTTTCTGATCATTAAATCACCAGATGAACTCTGTTGGAAAAACAGGTAATAAACATACTGTTTAAAAACAAAACAAAACATAACAAAAAACCCCACAGTCTTAAAGGCTTCAGCCAATAACTTTACAACGAAATCTGTATTTAGAGAGATAACCAAGGTGGTACAAGGCAGAAGATTGCTACAATAGAAGACATGGAAATAAAAACAAGTTAAAACCATACATGACTGCAAACAAAATTTCTGTAGACAAATAAATGACAAGTGTCTCTCCATGGGCATTTATGGTTTCAAAAATAAATAAGAGCAGAGATTACAGTCTCAGAGTCTATTTACTTCCACCAGGGTGACACTTCTTTTTATATCCACTGCTCAGCACCAGCTCAACTCTTTTCTCTGGTTCCAACCCCTTTGCAATTATCTGCCTGAGAAGAAGGAGGAAGCATTTAGGTATCTAGTGGGAGATAAATGCAGCTCGACAAGGGGATTGCCATGGTTGAAACACTTTTCTGAACACACTGGAGCTTAAAAAGCTTAAAGCCATTTAATTCCTTGGCTACAGAATTTAGGGACAGTCAGTATGATCCCTTCAATAAGAAGAAATTAAAACATTTTAAACCTTAAAAATAACAGCTGTCCATAAAGAC